>JAPMOB010227954.1:0-21384 GCA_029875015.1 Lepomis gibbosus
ACATAAACCTACTCGCTGATGCTCATTGTGTGCAAAGTATGGTGCATGCATCTTCTCTAGTTATGAAACCTAATAACCCCTACCTACAATTTTACTACAGGCTACTGAAAAAAATGCAAAACACATAGGCCTACATAAGAACACGGAATGACTGAAAAAAAACACTCTGGTTTCTGATCGGCATGACCGCTGACTGAACAGATAAGGCACCAGGATTAACTAAGCCTGGCTGTTAGCCTGGTCTGGAGCAGGCTAGCTGCACAGAATAAATCGCCATGGTAACTTATGTGCTACTGCTTTCGTGAAACCAAGTCAAGGCTTAATTCAGCCAGGATTTCTCGAAAATCCCGGCTTAATCCCTTATCTTGCTTTTGTGCAATACCCCTCAGGGACTAACGAGCAGGCCGGGAGCACCACAGGTGACAGACATAAGACTAACGAGACACAGGCAGGCAGGGGGAGAGCAGGGGAAAACGGAGAGATGGCCAGGCAGAGGAATACTGGAGGAACACAGATTACAGATCACTAAATACAGGCCACAACAGATCAGAAATAACAAACTAACTCAGACACGAGCAGACAGATCACAACAAAACACCAACAGGGAAAGCTGACTGAGGCTGGGATAAAACAGAACTCAAAGCAGACATGAGTAAAACACGTAAGAACCCAGACCCAGAGAAAAGACTAAGACGTGAATGAAACCCAAAACACAGACAAACTATATAACAGATACTGGACACAGGGCAATAGACAGACAGAACCCACTACAGAACACAACATACTATAAGACAGATACTAACAAGACTACAAATAACATGACTGAGAACCAAAACAGAGCAGACAAATACTGTGGGCGCGCAGTATTTGTCTGAGTATAAAAAAATTTAAATACTCATAATACTCAGTTACCTCATAATTATACTTAAGAACAGCATGTAAATAAATATAGTTTGTTACTTTGTAAGACTAGTATTCTGTTGGACCGTGGCAAGAGACCCTGCTAGGCAACCCTGGGGCAAAAAGGTGGTGTTTGGCCTTTCACTCTGTGTGTATTGTGTACAGTGTTTTTATACTGAAATATATGGACTTGTAATCTATTGGTGGCCGATATATTATCTGTGGATAAAATAAATGATAGTTATTGTTCTGATAATGTCACCCAAAACTCCATTCTGAATGGAGATTACATTTTATTGCACATTTATCAGACATGTAAAATCATATGTTATGAAGAGTTAACATTTCCACCAAAGGGGCATTTCCCATCTAAACTTCTAAGTGGTTTTATTTTAAATTAGTGTTTTAGGCCCAAAGATGTCACATAATTCAATACAAGCAAAGATGAGAAAAAATGCAAAAGCATGAACACCAATTTAAGCAGAACTTGTTTTTTCTACCGAACCTCTGCCATTAATCATCTCAGATATATACCTTGTGGGAAGGACTGAAATAGTAAAATGCTACCTACACATCGATGCATCCGTAAACAAGATAATAATGTTATATCTCTCAGTTAAAAGAGGCTATGTTACATTTACTTGTTACTTTAAGTACATTTTGCTGATAATAGTTCTGTACACTCCCTGGTACTGAAGAAACCAGAGATAAGCAGAATAAAAAATAAACAGTTTTTCTGTCCTCTTCACATTTTTGCAATTGCATCAGACACAACAAACAGATAATCTCATGATTGGCCCTGAAAGTCCATAGTAGTGCATCTCTGCATGCTCAGATGACTAATACTTAGGCCTACAAATACTAACCGGTGATTTAACAGAGATGCATTAACCTGGGAATATAACATAAGCACAAAACAAACAATGAACATCATAAAATTACAATTTGATGCAGGGACCTTCTTTAAGAAAAGGCCTCATTATCATTTAATAAAGAAGCACCGATCTTAAGCCCAGTACCATACCCAGTTAATATTGTTTCTTATTGGCAGCTTCCCATGCAAATTATCAATTCAATTAAGTCAAGCCCGCAGCTTTGGAGCTGCCACTTTGCCCAGTTGGTAATCTGGCCTTGTGTTGCACAGAAGGATTTAAACTAGCATTGGGGAGTTTGACTTCAAATTACTGATGTTCTTTTTCTTTGTATACACAGTGCAAGCAATCAAAGAAACTAATAATCACACCGTTTTAATGTCATTGTCACTTCCAACCCCCCTGTGATCATGTAAACATGGCTCACTTATTCAAATATAATTAAATCATGAAAACGAGACAGGAACAGTTTCATCACTTTATTAATGAGTTTAATTATTTATACCAACAAACAAAAACTGTCTCTCTCCCACCATCCCTCTCTCTTCATCTCCTTTATCCAACCGTTCTGTTCCCAACCATGAGATTTTACCCTCAGACAAGGCTGATAAAAAGAGCAGGGTCACAGCAAATTAAAACAAAGTGTGACAGATCAGAAGGTGGGGGGAAAAAAAAACATTAAAATAGCACATTTAGCCAGCTCTTCATTTAGGAAAGAGTCAGGAGTACAGAGAATAATGTCCATGGTCTGCCAGCACACATACATTCCCTGCAGCTATGCTCAAGAAACTCACCAAGTTATCTGTGAAGCATACACACTTGTACTAACAGGTCAAACCTGTTACACGCATACGACACACAGGAAGCGAAAACGGACACGGTCGGACACAGGAGATGATACGTGTCAATGGACAGATTCATTATTTCCCCTCTCCTCCAGACACACACACACACACGTGCACACACACAACAGGTGATCCGCGCTCCCCTCCCAACACCACGATCCCCATAGACCCAGAAGCTTGTAACATTCCCTTCACATTGAAGTTAAATGGAAAACTGGATTTCCACCTGTTGGCTAGCACGTTCACCTGCACGCATACATACATACAAGATCACTGATTGGAAACCACCCACACACACCCCAACATCTGGATTTGAGTACAGTATCTTGGATGTGAAATTGTTTTGCATGTGACATTGCTGGACAAAACACTCGGGAAAACAACAACGACCAAAAAAAAAAAACAAACAAAAAAAACCTTCAACTTTACCACCCAAGTGGAAAATAAAAGATCCCCATCCACTTCCAAAAAACACAATACAATAAATAAAACAGTTATGACAACATTTATGGGGGAAAAGGGAAAGTCGTGAAGAGAGAAATGGAGGGAGAGAGAATAAAAATGAAACATTTTGTTCTGTGTTTCCCCTCCTGAACCAGGGACTGAAATGAAATTGTATTTACAGACTGCGACTGAGGACAAACAGTCCGGCCGCTGCTGAGCCGGTCTACTAGAGAGAAAAAAAATTACAAGAACAACAATATAATAACAATAATAACAAAAATAACAAAATAAAATAAAATAAAATAAAAGGTACTTGATATTTACAGTTTAGCAGTGAAAAAAGTAGGAGGAAAGAGGGAAACAGAAGGCAGAGGGGATGAGGACAAAAAGATATGGAAGGGGAGGCTCCAAAAGCTGTTGGGTTTCAGGGGTTCGAGCATCATTTCTGGTCAGATTATTACTGAGATTAGTGGAAGTAACAGTGTGGTCAACTTGGGCTGAACATGCACATTTGCGTTGTGGAAGAAAGAAAACTAGTCCATGCCGACGGTGGACTGTTAGGCTGCGTACATCATTCAAGATCAGTTCCAAGCATCATCACAGGACAAGAAGAACATGATATGAGTGTCAAAGGTAGGCTGTTTGGGATGGGCAGAGAGGGTTTTTAACAAGTCTCTCACAAACAAACCAAAGACAATTCATTCATACTCCTCCCCCTGCACAAACAATAACGGTGTATACTAGCTGAAATGACAATGACCAGTTGAGCAGTGAAAGTGGCCAGTTGTCTCTCTGTGCCCTTTGCACCTGATGTCAACATAATCAAGCCAATATGAAACCTAACAACGCAAAGTGACATAATTAATGAGGGGACTATTCACCCTACAGTGCTAGGCAGCTGTGTTTATGAGACACATTGAGGCTTCTGTATAAGATGCAACTGGAGACCCAAACCAACGGCTCCCTCTGTGCAAAGTTATGTTAACAGCTGGAAAGGACACATAACTCGCCCCTTTGCTTCCCCTCTACTCCCTTTGGAGATGTGCAATACTCGAAAATTAATTAACATGAAACGCTTGGTTTCCAGCTTAACCAATGAAAACAAGAGCTTATACTGAAGAAACTGAAGATGTGCACTCTGCTCGTATAAAGCTCCCTCACATTCACATAAAGGCAGTTGAGGAGCTAATATTCAAAAAGGAACTGTAAAGACAGACTGTGGTGCCCCTTTGTAATAAAATTTAAAACCACCTCTTATCTAAAATGACATTAATGAAAAATCAGCCAATGTGTTCTGTCTGGTATCAAACTGGGAGATTTTAAAAAAGTCTTCACATTTGTTCACCATTGGGTTGGGTGAACTGACAATACTTGAGTAGAGTTCAGGGTAGAAAATGACAAGACACCAGTCTACACAGTGTGTCAAACACTGATCAAACAATGTGTGCCATTTTTGACCCTACTAAGGATGATTGTCAATATTCGTCAGGCCTTACACGCAGCCCTCATTCTCAACTCTGTAGCCAATCAGGACACCTATTCAATGGCACCACGGCCACACATAAAATTAGCAAATGCAAATAAATGAACATAAAAGAGGGATAAAAGTCAACTGTAGATTATAATACAGAAAATCCACATAACATGTACAACCCCCCTCCTCATCTCCAAACATCCTACGCAACCAAATAAAGTTTTTTCATTTAACAGGCCAGACAAGGGCCACATGGACTGCAGCTTATAGTTAGCCCAAGCATGGCTACCTAAATGTCCTTAAACCAACCCCACTCCCCCCTCAAGCTAACACACAGAAATATTTTGGTTGGTTAAAAATCAGGGATAACAGCAACACTGAGTATTTGTGTGGGTGTTTATAGTTATTCCTTTTCTATCTTAAGAGTTTGGAGCCAGGAGGAAGGTTGAGAGGGAGAAGAGCAGAGGAGAGAAAAGGAAAAGGGGAAGACTAAAAGAAAGGATGACAGAGGGATGGATGCTCAGGTGCTGTTGTTGATGGACCCAGGTGCTGAGCTGGGCTGGGCGGAACTGTCCGACACACTGCCCTCTGCAGGGAGAGAGAGGGAGAGCACACTTGTTACCAACAGCAAGAATTCACTTTTTTGGGTGACAGATCCTGCTCTAAAAGCAGAGTTTCAAAATGGGTCAGAGTTCAGGCTGTGGTAATTCTTTTCATTTTTGGTCAGGGTTATATAGGCCAGAAATGAACCATGTAGGCAAAAGACAACTTTTTAACCGTTTTCAACCAGTTGAGTATCATTGGACAATCCAAACTGAGTGTTACTTGCAATTAGGGTTCAAACCGCAAAGCAGTAAAACCATATTGAGCTTTTGTTGGTTTATTATCATCATCATCTTCAGCTCAAATTGCTGTGAGCTAGAATGAGCTGGAAACACAAACCATGGCCCAATAACTGGAAATTATGTGCAAGTTCTTCCACAGAAATATGAGCCCAGTCGGCTTCATGGTGGTACTCTAATTAAGAACAAAAAATGAAATTTTGTAAAGTCTAGCTCAATATGCTCTACAAAATAGCCTCTAAGACACTAAATATCAGTCATGATGGATTTTTGGATGTGAAAAACACTAAAATTAACTTTTTGGATTTTGAAGCACTATAGGACTTAATACAAATGAGCAAAGATGCATGAAAAACATGTCCTCCATCAACCAAAATATCTTTGCAAAGGGCGGGGCTTAGCAGGAAATTGGCCATAACTCAATAAAAATTTCTCCACTCATCATAAATCAAAATTGCCATTTGTGATTTTACTTATTTTTGTAAATTCATTCTAAATATATATAAATATAAATACATGAAGAATGTATAAACGGAGCCCAGCATCTAAAACATTTTATGTTGTGATACATACCATGTGAGGCAGGCGATGTCTGTGCACGAGCGTGAGGAGGAATGAGTGTGGAGTTCAACTGGGGCTGGATAGACAGCTCTGAAAGAACAGAGAAGGCAAACAAATGTTTAATCACTCATAAAATAGTTTATGTGCAATAAAATGTCAAACCATGACCAACAAAGTGATGGTTATCAGACGTCAAATACAAGAACCTATAGTGGAGGGAAAAAAAGAAGGAATGATGGGGAGGTAAACTGACCGACAGGACTGAAGTTGAAGAGGAGGGGCAGTTCTCGTCCACTGGGCAGGCGGGTGTTGGGCTGGCGCAGCTCATCAAAGAAGGCGTGCGCACATGCCTCCAGGGGAGACAGCCTGGTCACCGGCGTATATTCCAGCAGTCGAGAGCAGAGGGCGATGGCCTCTGGTGGGGTACGAGGCTTAAACACCTGACAGAAGAGAGAAATTTAGGGTTCTGTGTTAACGCCGTGTGAGCTTGGCAACCACAGGAATTACAGGGAGTGAAACGATACAGGAGCTGATTTTCCTGAGTTCCCCGAATGATAAACCAGCAGAGAACAACCAGATCAATAAGGAGAAACATACAGGAGATTTTACTCCAAAGTGCTTCAAAGTCTGATTATCCAGTCTGGGACAATAAGCAATATTTATGATACTATTTAGCAAAACTTGGCATCATATTGCTAATAATTTCCTCTATACCCCACTCTATTTAGCTGCTTGATTAGCTTATACAGGTGCATCAAAAAATTAGAATATTGTGGAAAGGTACATTGTGAGCACCAGAAGCAGACAGAGATTAAAGGCTCAGGAAATCTTTGCAGGTGTTTTGAGTTAATTAACTGGTTAGAACTTTTCTCAGGCCGACATTTATGTATTATAAATTCTTTATTCTAAAATTCTAACACATTTTGAGATACTGGAGTTTAAATTTTTCATGAGCTGTAAGCTGTAATCGTCTGTTAATTAGTCATCTAGATTAAAACAAAAAAAAGGCTTGAAGTATTTCACTTTGTGTGTAATGAAGCTAGAATATATTTCACTTTTTGAATTTAAATTACAAATCATATTCTAATGTCTTGAGATGCACCTGTACTAGGTAGATGGCAGCAGCTTGTAGATAGAATCGGTGATAGCTGGAAGCCACTGTGGTAGAGTCGCATGCTGCTGCCACCGTTTCAAAATACAGAACACTGACATTTCTGGCAGTAACCGCTCGCTGTCTGAAAGCACCTTTATTCTTCCCAAAAGAAAGAAAAAGAAGAAAAAAAATATAGACTACTTTTCTAATCTAAAACAGACAGATCTATTTCTATGTCGACGTAAACCAACCAGGATAACGGATATCCAGTATTAATATTCTCCAGGAGTGTGAACATACCTTTGTCCAAGGATGTGCTTTGATCTGTGGGAATTTGAACTCTGTGTAGTTAGGGTTCATCTCCCTGATCTGCTCCCTTGTTGGTGTTCCCAGAACCTGACAAATAAGGCAAGGAATAAAAGTTAATATTCATTAATATTAATCACAATCATTGGTGAGTCCAGCAAAATGTGGAGGAAAGATTATCAGTGTGGATGATAACATAAATACCCTTTGTTATATTACAGCTGTGCATTCTGGATATACTGTTCATTTAATAATATCTGTATTTTAAAATACTTTGCTTACATGAACCAATCAATGGATGTGTCTTTTTCCCTAGTTCTTATAAATGCAGAACAGTTACTTAATACCCAAAGCCTATACTGACAGTAGTTTTAATTCCAAACTATCTCTTTCCATGTAGCAACTTGTGCCATCAGTTGGCATGGCCACTGTTTGTAGTACCCCTACTGTACCTTGATGATCTCTACTAGCTGGTCCACACCACTGTCCCCGGGGAAGATGGGCTGGCCTAGCAGCAGCTCAGCCAGCACACAGCCGGCTGACCAGATGTCAATGTTGGACGTGTAGTCGGTGGCACCAAAGATGAGCTCCGGGGCACGATAGTACCGTGAGCAGATATAGGACACATTCGGCTCCCCCCGAACTAGCTGCTTTGCACTAGGAGATGGTAGAAGCAAGATGAAGCAGAAAGAGACAGTTCAGGAGGGTAGTGTCAGTCAACATGACACTTTCATTTCTCAGTTTGTTTATTTTTGCAAAACCACAGCATGTTAGCTACCAAGACAGAGAGGTAAGAAGACATATGACGGATCAACACAGGGACAATCAAAGACTGAGAAAGAGATTGCTACACAAACAGACAGCCAACTAAACACGCACACTGAGACGCAGACATTTACCACAATGGAAAGAATGATAGAGACAGAAAAGTCCAGAGGCAGCTTTGATACTGACCTGCCAAAGTCACAGAGTTTGAGGATGGCAGTCTCTGGGTCCACCAGGAGGTTCTGGGGCTTGATGTCTCTGTGACACACGCCCTGGGAATGGATATAAGCCAGACTGCGGAACAGCTGGTACATGTACACCTGAGGGGGACAGAAGGGGTTGGCATAATGCCCAACAGTGATTAACAACTTAGACAGAATCATACAGATATTCCAAGAAGAAAGCAAAACAACATTTGAGGACACCCAAGTTCACTAATGTCACGTCTTTTTTTGTTCTCATGTTTAGTCAGGTGATTTATGGCTAATCGGAGTTTGTTAAACTCAGTGCTCAATCAGGGTTTCTGTAGGATCCACTACGTTAAATTTAAGACCTTTTCAATACCACATCGAATTCAATTTAATACCTCTGTCAGGACCATAATAGCCAAAGTATGAAAAGATGATGGATAACCAATAGGACAATATGGCCTAGAATTATCACTTTTTTTCAGTATTTCCTAGTAGTATATAATGTCTGGTTGTTACAGGTCTGATAATGCTGACTGAAACCCCAAAATAAAAGCATTTATCAGTCTCTTGCGAGTACAGTCCGCCATCGCAACATTCCCACTTATACTCTATAGATGTATAATGTCTCCTGATGGGCTGCAACTGGATACAACAACATTTTATAACTAACATTACTGTCTACAGCAGGGAAAAGAAAATATTTCAGAATTGCGTAAATTAAATGTGTTTAGGAACTGAATTAACTATATTTAAATTCCTGTGTCCATGAATTGCATCGTATATATTCAGACATTATAATGTGTACTAACCTAGATCTAACCTAATCATTGTTATTTCAACTGGCACACAGGACGCGTGACTTTAGCCGACCCAGCTATGGCAGTGGTTCCTAGTCTGGTGGTCGAGACCCTCCACTAGATCAAAAGATAAATCTGAGAGGTTGCAAGATACTTTTTCATACAGAAGAGAAGAAAAATATTGTTCTGTTGTAAGAATATAGATTTGCTTCTTTAATCTTAGCTAAATTCATGCAAAAAAATGTTTAAGGAGGCAATCAAGTTCAATCTCATGAATTTGTACACTAGACATACATAGACATGTGTGTCTGTAATCATTTTCACTTTTACATGTGATCTCTGCTACTACTTTGTTTGTGGGTACACTATGCAAGCAGCTTTATGGCATCTGATGAGGTGCTTCTACAACACAACAGTGAAAAAAAAATTCTCTAGGGGTTATATGAGGATGGTTAGAATCCTTATCCAACCCCTATTTGTCTACACACCCTAGGTCAATGATGTCATCCTCAAATAAAAATTACTCACACAGTTAAGTCTGCACCCATTTAATGTGTCTGTGGAATGCAGACGGTAAGCATCTTAATATGACAAATCACGGTCATCATCACCATTATCGTCATTATTACCCCCATGATGCAGTGACAGCAGGCCGGCCACAGATTACAAAATGATTACAGACAAGATGACTGAGGGATGAGAGATGATGGTTAAAAAGGGAGCAGAGAGAGTGAAGAGGGAAACGATGAGAGACGTGGCAAAAACATGAGACCCAGGGGACAGGGAGGGGGAGAAGACGACCCCGGACATGCTGTGATAGAAGAGTGTCGCTGGAGGATGGAGGGATGACAGAGGAGACAGAAAGCGAGAGAGATCAGTATGTATCTCAAAGCCACAGGGGAGGCTGAGGTAGGGAAATGGGCCATGAGACAGCTATAATGTCCTCTCTGCTGCTACAAACACAGTAAACACACAAACACTCTTTAAAACGAGCACCCTTTTAAACAGAGAACCAAGTGTATTGCAAACAGATTCATTCCCAGGGGACCATCTTTCCCTTTATGCTTTCATAATACTTGAACAGCAAGCTGCATGTGGAAAACAAAACCGGAAAATACCTACTGTTTATTACTTCCACAGGCAATTACTGAACAAAATGTTACTTTCAGTTTCCACTGAGTTTCTTTTAAAAATGCTCAGTAACTGATGAAACTCTATTCAAAAGACTGGGATGAAATATTTAAATGTAATCTCTCTTATTATTTGACACAGAGCGATGATGAACTAGCATGGAAACCAGTCATTAAAAATCAAAAAGTACAAAGTCAGTCCCATTCGTCCAAGTGAATATATGATCCATATTCCATGTCAAAGTTGCGGATTGTGTCTTAAAGTCTTATCTTTTAAGAATTAAATATTTACAGTAGTATACTTCAAACCTCAAAAGCACCAAGAGCAGGGATATCTGCCAAAGATATTCTCCAATGTGCAAAGCAGCTGCCTTCCTAACCGATCATACTGTCAAGAATTAACAAACGCGGATTTACAAGTTAGAGCCAAAATTCATTCCAGATGCATTAATCCGACCCCACTACATAGATGTACTCAAAATTTACACTTCATGTCCTTTCTCAGCGTGTTTAAGATGAAAAGACGGGAGTGAAAACATAACCTCTACATACATGGTGGACTACAGGTTTGTCTGTAGCCAGAAAGACCAGATACACCTTTTCATTTATGATACATGAAAACAAGAAGTCATCCCTGAGTAACTGACTTAAATTAACCTTTTGATGCCTTTAGTCACATGGTGAAAGCAGTTAGGACCAGGAGCACACCCAGCGTTTTATGTTTGTGTGTTTTGTGTCTACCCACCTTAACATAGATGATAGGGATGGTGGTCTTGGCCTTGTTGAAGTGCCGAGCCACCCTGTACACTGTCTCAGGAACGTAGTCCAGCACCAGATTCAAATACACCTCATCTTTCTGGAAATGAGGGGAAAACAGGTAAGAGGACTGCAATAATTAGTGGTGGGTGACATCTAAACTACTGTAACTCCGATGTTATGAGCACATCCAAACAATCCAATCTAAAATAATATATTGGACTGCACACGGGAAGAGTAAGTAAACAATTATAATTAGTTATAATTATTCTAGATGTATGCAGTGATGAGTTGTGTGATTGATGACAAAATAAATTAAACATTTATCTTATGCTTTGCACCTGACATCTCACATGAATACTTGCTGCAAGCAATGATTAAACATACAGTTACATTTTATGCAGCTCACTGACACAACATTTACACTTTCTAACTAATAAAACACATCTATCATCATGAGTGTAAACAATTGATTAGCCATAATAAATACTGTTAGAGCACAATCCAATGTTATCAATGTTTGGCTCAACTTCACAGGAGTATTTTAATGCTCAGTGACATCAATGCAATACTTAATTCATAAACTATAAAAGCTTTCATTATGACGCAGCGGCATTAACATACAATGACTTGTATGGGATTCTATTCTATTTATGGAAATACTGTGCTGTGCAAGCTGTGCCAGAGTATGCACCATTGGTCATGGCTTACATATAAAAATGCATTTTTTGTTTCTAGAACATAAAGTTCAGAGATTATAGACCAAAACGTAAACTTGCTTGTCACTGTGCCGCTATGTCATCAGATGGAGACAGGGCAAAAGCAAAAACTACAATAATAATCCGAGCAATTCAGTATGGTTGTTTGGACCGTTAAAACTTCAAGTCAAGACTGTGAATTTGATGTACAATAAAGATCACCATCATCTTGTCTAAAACCTGTCTATGAATCATCATTGGTGTATGCACCATTAAGTCCTGGGTGTGTAGTGCTTTATCTAGAAACTTGATTCCTACTATATAAAATGTCAAGTCAGTGCATACACACCTTCTCTCCGCTGGAGTAGAAGAAGTAACGTAGCCTCACTATGTTGCAGTGGTCCAATTTCCTCATAATTTGCAGCTCCCTATTCTACAATGAACAAAGGAAAAAGGGAGAGAAAAGCAAACATTGGGAACTGAGCAAAAATATGACGTTCATAGCAAACTGGTGCACGGTGTTAATTCAGGACAATTTCAGAGTAACATCATATTTAAATCCACAGAGTGAATGAGCAATGCTTAGAAAAAAAACACACATTAAGTCATCTGCGTCTACCAAAATCCACCACAACATTCTTTGAAGATGCAAAGCTCCTATTTAAAGCATGTCGCTTACTGTAATTATCTTCGAGAGTCCGTCTGTCTTAAGCATACCTTAAACCTCTTGTCTTGGAGAACTTTCTTAATTGCCACCATCTCCTGGCTTTCGATGAGGCGAGCCTGGTAGACCACTCCAAAGGAGCCATTTCCTATAACCTTTATGTCTGTGTAAGACACTTCCTGTGGGCGATCAGGGCCCTGGCCGGGTGTGGCTACCACCGTCGTCACTTTGCCGCTGTCTCCTGTGGATGAAAGCGCAAATACACCTCAATACACCTCATCAGTAACATTCAAAAATGTAAACATCCAAACATAAAGTAATGAAATCATAAATTGCATAAATAGCAGCAATGTTTTTCATGGACACATTTATGTTGTGATGTTTGAGAAACACACCCTCTCCAATTCAGCCTTTAAACAAGTGTCCCTAAGAGAGGGAAGCTAAACATCAGAAAGCTCTGCGTCCTTCTCTAAATGGTTGTGACCTATGTGGTGGCTCCCCAGACACTCCACTGGCTGGTAATGAGCTACTGATAGTTATTTCCCACTGCTCCCCTGGGTGAAAGTAGCCCTTTCATATTGGAAAAA
This sequence comes from Lepomis gibbosus, assembly GCA_029875015.1. Lineage (NCBI taxonomy): Eukaryota > Metazoa > Chordata > Actinopteri > Centrarchiformes > Centrarchidae > Lepomis > Lepomis gibbosus. Next base: position 12,926 of record JAPMOB010227954.1, read on the forward strand.
CACAAGTAGTGCAGGTCTACTGAACCCGCATTCAACTTTAGTTAAATCAATTCATAAGAGACCGTAGTCAAAGATAAATCCCTTGCCGTCAAAATTACCAGAGACTTGAGTGTACAAGAGTATCCTAGCCATATTACCTATGTATTTATCAAATAAAGAAAACCAATAAAATGTGTTTGTTATATGGTGGCCAGCTCATTGTTTTGCACATCCACTTTCTCCGCATGTGGCAAATTTTTGGAAAGTCGGCTAAGTGTTGTTTAAACTCCAGTAACATTAAATTCTCATTCCAAATAGGAGGGCCTGGAGCAGGGCACGGCAACCCTCGTTTGATGATTCACAAAGCCAGGCCGGGTGACGTGTGTTAACCCATTCAGATTGCAAGTTTTATCTGCGTCTCTCTATCAATCTGAAAAGGATTTTACTTTCCCAATCACAATTACAGCCCAGCACCTCTGTAATCTCAGTTACCACAATGTCTCCATTCCAATAATATTGATATACCCCGAGGATGAGTTGACTCAATCCCTGTGTAAGAGTCACTTAAGCACATTGTTGCATTTGATCATTTTTTTAATGTTATCATCACACTAAGGATGTTCTCTTAACACTGAAGTTCAAACAATGGGTATATATATTTTGAATAAATGTGTTACAGGTGGACTAGGTTATGGTTACATGTTTGCTATTATGCTTTAGGCTGAAACAAGCCTTTGACCATTGTGTCATAGTGTGTTAAAGAGTGTAAAATTGTGTCAAGAGAAACAGGACATAAAGTCTGAGACAGACCAGGATGATATGTAACTTTTGGATAAGAAACTTCTATCGTGATGTTGTGATCTAAACCTACAAATAAAAATAAAATAAAGTAAAATCTAAACCTACAAATAAACCTACCTCATTCAAAGTTTTCCCTGCCTTCAGGACAAGAGTATACTAGTTGAATTCAAAAGAAAGCTGACTTTAATTTAATAGATCACCAATCAAAACTAAAGACGTTTTGCTCACTAAGTGGCTCTGGAAACACAAATACAGTGGCCCCTACAACCTGATCACATATGTCCACACAAGAGGACAAGTGAGATCTCTAACACTTACCTTAGAGAGGACTTTACTGGACAGAAGAAATACAAGGTGTGTGTTTTAAACTGTCACTGTCAGGCTACATTTGACCTTGTGGATATCAGGCAAAGTGAGATGTTCAAGATATAACTGTAACTGACAGCTCTAGTTAGGGTCAAATAGCTGCTCAGTGTTTTATGCCTGTGCACGTGTTGGGTCAAGAATGATTTGACAAATTGGGACCAGAAGCAATGATGCTGGGAGGGGAAGAACAGTAGAGAAGAGGCCTGTTGCCAAAAGGCTTGTCAGAGCCTGTGATAAAATTGCGTGGACAGTAGCACACCCAAAAGTGCTACCATTTCCTGGGCTTGCTCACTTCGCCTGTCTCAACAAGACCCCTCCTGATCTCTAGTAGGTCTCCAAAATGGAGTCAGACAATGAAATTTGGTCTCTCTCATGAAAACCAAGACAGTAATTTGGCTTCATCACCAGCTATTCTTCCCTGTATATAAGTACATGACTGGATGATTGCAATATTACAAAGCAACCATACACTTTCCTACTTTTGCAATTTTCCATGCAAATCCTTTCCACAATTAGCAGTAAATAACAGCCGATAGCATATCCACATGATTGGCCTAGATCTGATCTCTACCCTAAGGTCAGCAGGAAATATTCAGCTTTTGAGATCAGTCACTGTGTGGTTTCTGCACATTCCTGTATTCCAGCTACACAATACACTGTTCCTGTGTTTCCTTTTAGAATCACTTTCACACTCTTTTTAAACAAGTCAAGTCAGAGGGGAGCACATTAAATATGGAGCAGCTGTGGCATTATAGTCCCTTGAATAATGAATGCAAAGATGAGCACTCTGCCCAGCTGTCAGTGAGCCGCTTTGGTTTCTGATACGTCAACGCAAGGCTGATGAGCAAGAGAAAAAGGGTGAGCACAGTGATATTCATTACACCCACCCTTATAAGCAATTAGCTTGCAGCTTGTTTGTAAGTGAAAAACTCAAGCACATTTTTAACTTGATAAAATGATCAGAAGCTACATGATACATTATTCTATCATTAGTGGCCTTTAAGAATTACAGTAGTACCTTGCCTGACATTGTCTGAGGATGGTTTTACACAGGGTGTGGTGTGGATAAATTACTTGAAAGCTATTGGTGCCTTGTAATCCATATGTCTACATGTTTCCCCTCCTCCACAATAGAAGATGCTTCAATTGACCAGACATCAATCAGAGCCACACAATATAATGTATTTTACAAATAACAATGGTCCTTACATCAGCTGGTCAAAAAAAAACTACATTACACAACTATTTTAGTTTATGATCTTGTTTCACATCACTCAAGATGGCGCTCTTGCAATGCACAGATCTAGCTTTATTTTCTTCCGTTTTGTGTATTAATGTATTTCATGTGGATTGGCCCTGGATTGGTACTGTCTTCCTTCAATGATTTGAGGCAAGGGCAGAGAATTTTAAAGGGTGTGACAGGATGTAACTAAACGTAAAAAAACAAAAAAAAACAGGTCCCAGTAAAATTAGCTTCATACCTTTGAAATGTGTAACTAGTAGTAGAAATACAAATTTTGAGGTAGGCCAACTTTAAAATTAACATCGGTGCCAAGAATAGACTATATAAAAGAAGTAGACATGGTCACAGTGACGTAACCCATTGATTTGTAAGTTGGCTTTGATGTATCGAATTTGGCACATTAGCTGTTGCCATCTTTTTAAATATTTAACCAGAAGTGACCATATTTGGACAACCGAGGGGAGCTGGGTAGGGAGTTGCATTGCCTAGCAGGTCGCCATCTCTAAAGACCCATGCTTTAATCGTGTATTGTACTCTAAATGGGACCGTCATTTACAAAATGAACATGCTGTACTAAAGAAACTAGCAATTATGATCAGGAAAATGTTTACTGAGGTAATAAATCAAGTAAGAAGTACAGTCGGACTTCTTTTGCACCCAGCGGAGTCGCCCTCTGCCGGCCATTAGAAAGATCAAGTTTAAGGCACTTCTGCATTGGCTTCACTTTTCAGATCAGGAGGTTGCTGCTTTGTACTGAGTGACTTCAGTGACTTTTATATGGTTTCTCATGCGTGAACACATCACAATGGGAGTAGGGGACCAGTAACGCTTGAGTTATACGGCATGTGCTGTAATCCATCGGCTACCAAAGTGCTCCTATTATTAAACCCTTTGTGTCCACAGGACAGAGAATTGAAAACTGTCAAGTGTATATTCCTAAAAATAAGGTATAGACTACTTGCACAATATAGTGTGAAATATAGCCTGGTTTACAAACTGCACATGTGCTTACTGCCTGTCAATTCCTTACAGTGCTGTTTCATCCTTATTCTAGACACTTACCAGTGCATTCAGACCAAACACGAAGGGTGGGTTATGGGCAGGGCAATTACATACAAGGCCAATGCAAACACGCAGAGATGCAATTTCATATCGGGCGGTGCGGAGGGGGCGCTGCCCGTGAAGCAAAGGCATTTGCGCAAGTTGAAAATTTTCAACTTAAGCGAAAAAGTTCCATGAATTGTGTTGCGATAACATATCAGCGCCAGGATTGTCCAGACGTCTCCAACAGCTTCAGAGTTTTGTTTGGAGATGACCAGGCAGAGTAGGGGAGTGAATCTCAGTTTACCCACGGGAGGAGCTCAGAGTAAACTGCTTTTATTAAATTAACTTTTTACTTAAATTTTTGGGATTAGAACATTGATTTATCTTCACTCACACTTCTCAGGAGCGAGCCACCGTGTGTTTTACGGTTCCGTTATTATTGCTAGTGTCAGTGGACAGCCAGAACTCTGTGATACTACTATTTCATATTTATATAAAAACAAGACAAAATTGGACATTGGTTGGAGAAAGGAAAGTGAGGAAGTTGAACTATCTGGTACAGACAAAATATGTGTCTGTTACATGATTCCATCTACTGTTGTACTTAACTGTGAACAACTATTGTGAACAACAGCATAGCCCTGCTCACTCCAAACTCCCTTCAGAAAACACACATTTTCAAAGTTGTTGCCCTGCTGTTTTGCTGGCAGATGTGACAAAGCATGAATTTATATGTTTAACAAATCGGCATCATTTTGATCCGTTTATTGCAACTAAATCACAGAAAACTGATGTTTCTAAATCAAAGAAAAATCCCATGTGTTGAGACAGCCAAAGACAAGAACCACTCGTGGGCTCACAAAGCCTATTGTTACTCTACACTTCTGTGGTTTATCAGTGAAGTTAGTGACAACAAACAACAGATGTGTATGATATGCTCGTCTCCTCTATGAAACGTCTGTATACTTACTAAAATGCATTATAATAATTCATTTTTGTAGACAGCTAGGCTAGCTTACTGGCTGAGATAGCTCACTTTCTAAGAACACTGAGGTGATTAGGCTACTGGAATAATCATGAAACACCATTGTAAAGGGGATTGGCGGTGAGGCTAGGCCCCGCTGTTGTAGCTGGACAGCTTCGGAGAAAAGTGGGTTGCACCGCCTGACGGACTGCCCAACAAACCGGGGAGCCGCTGTGCCGAGAAACAGGTCTGCAATCTTGGAGGGTAAGCAAACGTGCAGTTTGTAAAACAGATATACATCACATTATATTGTCCAAGTAGAGAATACAAAAAAGTATTGTTTTGGTTTCACTACTAAGACTCCTATGATATTGCAACTAGCATCAAATCATTTCAATGGATACCAAGACCTTAAGAATCAATTTATAACTGTTTGACAAGTTCTAATCACTTTACTTCAGGGATCTGCATGATCACTAAAGGCTTTGATCAGCCAAAATGGCTATATATTTTCTAATTTCTCCATCCCATCCTACTCTCAATGTAAACTTATGTTTTTCAATATTGCTGAAGACATCGTGTAGTTGTTCCCATTTTCTGTCTCTGTCATCAGTATAAAGTAGTGATTCAACCATGGCTTGTTGATGCTACCTGTTAATGATAAACAGCTATTCCTTCACCGCTGCACTAAAACCATTGATCAAATCACTGTTACATACTGCCAAGTTGTCTGACAACAGTAAACAGAGGTTAATGGTGACATCTGTGTTGTGTAATTGCAGTATTGGTAAAACAACAGAGAGAAGAGTAAGCAGAAAGTGTTTTTCTAACATTACTGCTACACAGCAGCATATGACCGAAAGCTCAGTTTTACCCATGCATATTAAAAATTAAGGGCCAGCATGGTCGAGGCATCTCTGACACAATAACATAATTTCACAGTGTAGGATATTCTGATGATCAAGACTGAGCCACTCTGAAAAACTGAGCAAGAAAGTGAGCTTACATTCAAAAGCAATGAATGTGAATGAGTCACCTGATGAAGATCTGCTGATTGGCTGCATGTACTAAGTTCAACAAAGACTTAATACACAGCAGCTAGAGTCAACTTTGATCTTTGGCTTCTATCAATTTTATTTGTAAGTCATTACACCTGTTCTAATAATCGATTTTTAATGAAACTTTGCGCTATTTGACACACAAGCTGCAATGCTATTTTCTTTCTGTCTCTCTCAGAGTCTGTCCTTCTGCAAACCTCTGTCCAACCCCACAGATCTTCAGCCAACAACTACCGCTGCATAGCTACATGACCCCTGAGCATTCTCCAAGTTCTTGACATCACACCAACAAAACCAACTGGAGAGACTTTGCTGCACAGGCGTCAAAATGGTGAAGAGAGTAAGCATGTTCAACCATCAGTGTAAGAGCAGACAGCATACTTAAGGGAACAATGGCTTCCTATAAGGTGTAGAGAACTCAGAACTTTCCTCCACCGGAGGGTTACTAACAGAGTTGCACAGGCAATGTGCCAAAAACAGGTTTGCCAAACTGGTGTCCCAAAATGCTGTTGTCCCAAAATGCTAAGCTAGAATTCTCACTTTCCTGGTGAAAGATTATCTATGATGGATCTATCTATATGGATCTATGTACTGGAGCAGCTGTTTAAACCGAGGCATATATGCTTTCATGTATGCATCCAGGTGAACAGTTAAATATCGTTAAGATAAGGTCACCATGCTAGATAAAATGCAGCTGGGACTAAGTATTTTGAGAGATTGTCACTGAAAATATTTCCTTTTCTTAAGGCTAATTACCACGAGACAAATACTAACGTAACCCTTGTTTGGCACGATCAGACTGAACCGAGGACGTCGGCTAAAAACTTAGACCAGATCATTGAAACATACTCTTTGCAAATGTTAGCAAGCTAGCTAGCTTCCACATCTGATTTCAATAATGAATATATTATTAGTGTCGGCTAACACCAACTACATTCTTGGGTTACAATGCAATAATAATGGTTAGGTAATGACATAACTTTATTTACCGTCGAAATACAATGACTTCCAAGCCTGCCAACATCAGCTAACGATAAAGTTAGCTTTGCGATTAAAAGCCCTTGATCGCAGTGGTTCCTTAATGAAAAACACCGCTAACGTTAGCAGGGCAGCTAACTTAAGTTAGCTAACCAGCTAACAACTTGCTGTTAGCTGGTTAGCTCCGCGACAATGATCGACATTAAACCCACTCTGACACATTTCTTTACAAATAACGTTCAACCCGAGCTACTGTAATAACATGAAAGTTGGACTAATGATATAAACATTAAATAATACTCACTAGGCAGTTTCAAATTCCCAAAGCTCGTCGAGCTGCTTCCACTGGCTTGTGAAGCCCCAGCTTTTCCTGTCGAGCTTCCACCGGCTACTGCTGATCCGGCACCGGCTGCAGCGGACCCGGGAGCTCCGGGAGGCTCAGCGAATGAGCTGGTCCTGGGCCGCCCGCTGCCGCTCATATTTGTGTGAACTAAACCCGGGGCAAGGTTGAACGTTATTAGCAGCCAGGCCGATACAGACTTAAGCTATATAAACGTGTGTTTTAATATTCGATATAAACATAAACTACACTTACAGCGTTCAATACAGGTTGCCCGTCTCCCCCTTTCTTCCTCTGTAGAACAGTGATGGTGGGGGGACTGGGGAGTTGACGCACAACGACGTAAAGCTCGCAAGGGTGTCTGGGAAAATGTGTTGTTAGTGGCTTCGAGTACGCGCTAACGAACATTTGACATCGAATTTACGACGAAAATCGCATTTGCAGTGCTTAAAAACTCAATACCACTTTATAATTGCGTCATGGACATATAGCCAACACATTATAAACAGGGCCAACGTTGCTTTTTAAAAGGAATAACAATGTAAATAAGCTTAATTTATTCTATAAAAACAGGCATCCACCAAAGCACACACATAGCTAACTTCATATTACATACATTAAAAATAAACTTGTTTTTATTTATTTTATTTTAAAAGGGCTCGGGGGAAAACGGTCCTCCAACACTCGATAAAGAAACTACAATTCCCATGAGTTAATCACAGTTGATTGACAGTCCGTCTGTCCAATCACAGACTCTGAAATGTTAAGGCTACTGCATTGGGTGGGTCTTCCTATCACAAGAATGGAGGCGGTCGGCAGGCAAACGTTTCATTACACGCTTACAATTGTAATTTCTCCCGGACCCGTATCCCATTTTTGATTTCCATGCCACAGATTTTGACGAAAGGACTAACAAAAGGCATACGCTCGTCTGAACTAAGAGTGATGACTACACGAGGGACTGTCCAACGAGAGTAAATGAGAGGTAAGGAGAAAGAAGGGCCTGCCGTCGTAGCCGGAGAGCTTCGGGGAAAAGTGGGTAGCGCCGCCTGACGGACCGCCCGACGAACCGGGGAGCCGCTGTCAGGAAACCGCGGTGCCGAGAAACAGGTCTGCAATATCGGAGGGAGCGCCGCCCACAGCTCTCCATATGCCATCACACACTGTAAACAAAGATATGAATCACATTTGTGAGAGAAATCAGACAATGATTAGAGATGTACTGCTGAGTGGTGGTCGTATTGTTAGCAACAGAGGGCCTTCATTTGGCTAACGGATAAAAATTGCGGTTCCATAATATCTCTGTGGGAACACTGCTGGGTCTTTATTTTAGGACAAATACATGACCGAAGTAGTTTTGCGTTAGGTGGGAGAAACACTGAATCCATATTTGATTTCTACCACACAACTGCTGATTTATATGTTGATACTGTTCAGTGTTACACGGTGTCATTTTCAGTTTTTGTTTACAACAGGTTATATTGGCCTATTGGATTACAACGGTAGTCATCATTCCTTGACTGGACACAGCAGTGGACCTTCAGTTGATAGCTCCCCACCTCATCATCTGTCATAAATCGCCTTTAATGACACACTTGCAACCTACATAAGACACACACACACACACACACACACACACACACACACACACACACACACACACACACACACACACACACACACACA
>JAPMOB010227955.1:0-28453 GCA_029875015.1 Lepomis gibbosus
GCGTACGAGCACACACCTGGTTGCAATCTTAAACCGCATCGCTAGTGGCCGCTGGAAACTCCATAATGCCCCTTTAAAAAGAGTTAATAGAAAACAAGACAGTAAACGTGTGTGCAGTGTAAAATATTAATCATATTTGATTTAATAAAAAGCAGCAAAAAGAAAAGTGTTCAGCCTTGATGTAAAAGAACAACAGAGTTTCAGTAGACAAGCAGGTTTTTCGTGGAGTTTGTTCCAGATATATGGAGCATAAACTGAACGCTGCTTCTCGTGTTTAGTTTTGACTCTGGGGATGTAAAGCAGACCTGTCCCAGACCACCTGAGAGGTCTAGATGGTTCATAATGTAGCAGAAGATCAGAAATGTATTTTGGTAACTTTGTGTGTCTGTGTGATAAACCATGTCAAAATAAGTATCAGTAACATTCAGTGATGTTGTTTCACTGAAACAGGTTTCACTGAATGTTACTGATGTTGTCACTGTGTTACTGATGTTGTCACTGTGTTACTGATGTTGTTACTGTGTTACTGATGTTGTCACTGTGTTACTGATGTACAACACTGCAACATGCAGTCACATAGTGTGCAGCTCAGTATGCTGCATGTCCCTCAGCCAGGATGTCTTGTGTTGTCCCTTCTCTGTGGCTGGACTGTGGTCACTGGGCACTTTGATTTTTTGAGATTTTGTTAATTTAATAATTAGGTTTCCTTTAATTAATGTTTAGACAGAAGTGCTGCTCTGAAGTTATAACTTTCAGGACCAGATGGTAAAAAGGACACTTTTGGGGATCCTCTTTAGAAAGGAAAAACTTGTTCAAATACATTTCTGCTATATTTCTAAACCAAAGACAGTTTGCATATTTCGCTGTTGTAACTAAACTAAACATTGCGCAAACTTCACACAGTGCTCGATACCCATGAAGATTTAGAGCCATGTCAGCCAACCTCTGGTGTTAATAGTGCAAGTGCAGCCTTCATTATATTTGTCCCTCCGATTTGAAACAGATTTGGTTCCATGTAGAGCTTCATATACGCTCAGACATCAACATCACTTTTTCTTTGTCCTCACATTATTCAAAGAGTTGAGATGTAGGTCATTCCTCTTTTTCTGAGATCTATTACCTCTTTATTTTCTCTCCTTGTGTGTATTTAAAAAGACAAAGTATATTATATATAGCTGGGGACTAGGAGTGTGTTTGTGTGTGGGAGAGCCTGAGTGGCTGTCTGTGTCTATTTAGAATATTCAGTAGGTTTGTCAGATGTTTGTCTATAGGGCCCCCTTGGAAATGAGATGCTACATCTCAAGGGGCTACCCTTTCAAGCAATTCAAAATCCAATCTAATACACTTCACTTACACAACACTGCATAAATGTGAACTGAATTCTATGAATGATTACAGCAGCACAAGGTTAAACATAGAGAGAAACGCACATCTCGCTTTACCTGAATCAGATCACCGTAATAAATATATCACTTATTTTTCATCTCCTTTGCTCAAACACAAATGAGTTTAAGAATCTGAACTGCTCCACATGTGCCAATGTTATGTTTTTAAGGAGATTATTCTGGTGTCCATTTATCCCCAAAAGTGGTAAAACCAAAATGTGCATTTAGTCCTCTTCAGATAAATCCATGCAGACTGATTTTGTTAATATTGTCATGTTACAAGCTGTTCTGGTGGAACTTACTGATGGTATGTTTACTGATGTAGACAGAAAATCTTTAGTACTGACTAATTAACCAATAACAGTTAAATTTGTCAAGCTTATGCAAAGATACATGGGTGACGCGTTATGGATTCCAAAACCTGATTCTCTCCTTTTGTGTTTGCAGAGAAACCGTCATCAGTCCAGGTTATGGACAGGTCTGAAGTACTGCAGAAGGACAAACCTGTAACGGTAAGAAATACTATAGCCTTTACATTTTTGAGCCTGCTGTAGTGTTACGTACTGATTTGCTCTTTATCTATTTGATTGAGCTTGAGAATTTCATAAACTCATCATAAATTACTTTTGTTGGTACATGGTGCATGTGTTATATTGACATATTGTCACTGTGGTCTCTGGCTGGGTTGTGCAGGAAGCTGACATGTTGCATCATTTAAACAGTCTAGGCTTTCAAAGACTTTTGAAAGACAGGGTAGGATACACATAGGACGGTAACAGTTTGGGTCAAGGGTGTGTCCCCCTTTAAAGAGGGGAATGACTGCGGCAGCTTTCCAGTCTCTGGGGATTTCTGAAGATGACAGAGACAGGTTGAACAGGGTGGTAATGGGGGTTGCTATAATATCAGTAGATAATTTTAGGAAAGAGGGGTCCAGATTGTACCTTATTTCCAGATAGATACTGGTTTTCATTCTTCCAGTATGGAACAACATAATCAATATAATGCCTAAACTCTATTAACAGAGGAAGCACGTTGTAGTGAACCATTAGTCACGTTTCTATTTTTGGTCAGAATTCCGTTGCTGTCACATGGTGTTGCAGCTGGTGCATTCAAGGACACTCGGACATTTGAGATTTGATAGATACCTAACCTATTAGAAACAACCAAATTCACACTATGATGTTTGCAGACCTGTTTGTCTCCTGCCTTAGGTTTGTGGACATCATGGCTCATTAATGCAAGGTTACTTTGTAATGGTGGAGAGTTGTTTTCTATGATGTATATGTTTTAAACAGTAATGTAAATACACTATTAGTATTAGTGTTTACTCACTAATTGAATCTGCTCCATTTTCCTTCACTTCTCTTTTTCCCACATTCACACACCTACAATGTAGCCTCTGATGCAAACCCTCTGTCTGTCTATCTGTCCCTGCATATGTCTGCTCCGTTTACTTTCTCCATCATTAGGCTACGTTATAAAATGTCACAGAAAAACCACAACTCATCTTCAGGATTTTCCCACCTGCTATCCTATTCACAGCAGCAGTCAATTAACTTTAAAAGTGCCTTAATCAACAATGAAACTATCCATTAGTTGTGGCCCTACTGTACTGATAGGAATCTGACATGAAGACATAGTATTATTATTATGCCAAGTAATAGTGAGGATCTTTCAGTATCCCATTCATTTATGGCCTTTCTGAAATGATAGGCTAAGTTTTTGATCATAACAAGGTCAAGTCAACAGTCAGGCTGTTCTTCATAGTGATTGAGCCAAGCTAAGTGACTACAAGAGGCAGAACTAAGATCAAGGTTTTCTTTTTCCTTTGACAGTGATGGTGGATAATGTATTAGTTAGGGTTGTAATCCGGTTGATCAGAAACAGATACACGCTGCACTTGGATAGGAACCTGTTTCCTGCTTCACATCACATAATGATCAGAATATACCTGCAGGGTCAAAGCCAATATCTCAACACTTTGGGCCCTGTGCTCTGCTCCAGAACAAGAACACTCCACTGTGCTCTGCATTTTAAAAGACTCACAATCACTGTCCACCTACTGACATTTTAAGCCGCTGAGTGGTTGCATTAAGAAATTAACTGAGTAGTTATTTAATTAACAATGTGAATGATGACAGTATGCAAACAGTATGTAAAGTATGTGAACCAGAAAGGACTTTTGTAAGCAGGTTAACCTAAATACCTCAGCCACAGCGTCCTGGCCTACAACAGAGAATCTACTACTGTTTGACTATTGTATTTCCTGACAGAAGGCATGTTTGTTCTGAGTCACGTACACTCAGAGGTGTAGGCTGTACTAAAGGATATGAAAGCAAGCAGTTTGGGAAAAGGAATGTTCTCATGACTCACTCCTATCTGGTTCACACACAGCGTATCTCCGCTGCCGCTTGACCTTCAGTCCTGGAAAGTTAACAAGACATCGAGTTTATGAACACAAAAACTAGTTAATATTTTAGTTTAGATTTGTCTTTTCTGGCCTACATCCAACATTCTTCTGTTAAAGTTGGAAAGCAGACAACATCAAAGTGAAGCTGCTAATGACAGGTATTTTGTGCAGATTTTGTGTGTTATGTTTCCTTCACAGTTATTCTTTGCTGGTGCAAAAGCCTAATTACTGTACAACATCAACACAAGACTTGTGTAAGATTGTTGCATTCAATCAATTCAGGTAAAGGGCATAAACAAACAGTGTATTGTTCAGTTAATAAATGTCTTAACTTCTATTCTGACAGTTGATACTGATGACACCAGATTAAATGAAATATATTCACCTGTCACACTGACACAGTCTTGTTAGGGCTGGGTGGCTTTTGTAAGGTATATCCATATATTTTTAAAAAGAGATGTACAATTCGACAATTTTGTGTATTTGCAGACAAACACAGAGTTGTAAACTATTACATTACACGGTGGATATTTTTCAAGCGCGGACCAGGTGAGCGACAGTGGATACACAGATGTCATTCGTTACCACGTTGGTTTTGCTCTGATAGGCTCCTCCTCATGCGCCGCACCTGCGTTTGTGAACGGAATTGTTCAGAAGAAGTTCTGTGTTTTTTTCGCCGACTTTTTATAACATAGTCTACTACTGATGGAGAAAATAAATGGAGCAGACATATACAGGGAGAGAGAGACAGGAAAGGACACTGATGTGTTTGCAGCAGAGGTAGGCTACATTAGGAGTGTGAGTGTGGGGAAAAGAGAAGTGAAGGAAAGGGGAGCAGATTCAATTAGTGAGTAAACACTAAAATAAGGTGCAGAATGAAGTAGAACTAAAATGGTGACATAAGAAAAAAGCTACTAGAAACAGTAAATTCATACTACACCGACCCCCCGCTACATCTTAAAGTTGGCTTTGACACTTCATGGAAAATATCAATATATATCTTGTATCAGAATTCAGCGTAAAAATACCATGATACGACTTCTGATCCAGCCCTAAGTCTTGTGTGTGTCTATGTGTGTGTGTGGACTTTGTTTTATAGTTTTGTGTTTTCTTCCCTATTTTGTTTTCTTCAGCTGGGAACATGTGTTGCAGCAGATGCATACCCGGCAGCTTCGATCACATGGAAAAAGAACGGAAAGGCCTTGGTCGCAGATGGCAAAGGTATTGCATCACATGTTTGCTGACACAGTCACACTGCACAAGATGCTGTCATGTCGGAGATCTCCCCCAGTCACCATCATGTGTTTTTGTGCAGTGACAGGAGGGTGAAAATCAAGCCTCTCACAGTGGATCGTATTTACCCAAGAAAAAACAGTAGACGAGAGAAATACATCATTCACTGTTGCTTACTTCCTGCTGAAGGGTGCAGTAAAATGATACTGCATCTGACTTCTAGACAGTAATGACAGTAAACCAGTTTAGAGTTTGTTTGATCCTCTGTGGGGGCAGTCAGTGAGTAGACAATCACAGAACTGTTCCAATAAGCAGCTTTTTCAGCAGTACTATTTGGCCTGCAGCTGAATGTTACAAGTGCAGCACTCACAATGTTTTGTATTTGTGTGTACGCATATCACACTGGTGATACTGTCAGTACTGTTCCTACTGTGTATGTCTTGCTATGTCCATATCTACTCATCACTGTTTATCCTGTATATCATTCACTTTAGTACTCTGCACTTTACAGCTTGTACACTTCAGTTAGGTGCTAAACTGTTGCCTCAGTTGAATCTGATCCTCTGCCTGTCCATCCGTTTCTCTACAGCCGTTGTGATCACCCCCAGCATTAAAGTTGATCCAGCTACAGGCCTATCCACCACCTCCTCCACACTCCTGTATGCAGCCACCAAGGAGGACATCAACGCTGTCTTTGCCTGCGTGTCCACATATGAGCTGACCAATCAGGAGGCTGACCTTGGACACTTTCCCATTCACTGTGAGTGGAATACAGCACCACCACCAGGCTCCATACTTATATTACACTTTCTTTATAGCTGCCTACATGCAGTTGGTTGTGACGAAATTTGGGGGAACAAGTATTAAGTATCAAAAATACTTGTTTAGTTGGCAGTTTAATGATTTGACACTAGGGGGACACTTATTTAGAATATGCAGCTCTTTTAGGTGATGAACAGTCAAATTACCTTTGTCCTTGTAAATGTAATAAAAGACTGCACCAAGGTTTTGTGCATTTAAAATAGAAGAAAAGCAGCATCACATAAATTTGCATGTTTGGATGGAATAAAGATGAATGCAAATAGCCGCTGCCTCTGATTTATCACTGCTGGCCGCTCCAGCAGAGGAAGCTGTGTCAGAAATTTTACATCTAATAAAAGCAGTTTCAAACCTACTGCACTATGTTCTCACACACACTGAGAAATACCTAATGAAAATATTTATTTATAGTTATTAAGTAGGCCTTTAGCATTATGTTTTTTTACCAAAAACCTCCACACACCACACTCAGCTTTCATTAGTCCGGCTGTGGGCTGTAGAAATGTGAAGCAGTTGCAGCCTGTTCTGGCCTGAGATAGCTGTTGAATGAGTACATACAGGTGTGTAAAACTGAACAACTTGTCATGGGAGGAGGTTTATCACAAAGCTCTGGAAACTGCACATAATGATGATGCAGTGAACAATGTGCTTGCAGAGCTTTTGTACTGAGATTTTCAGGATCTGAGGGTTTGGGGGAATTCCAACAGGGAAGTACAGTCAGTGCACTCTTTGTGTTCCTGATCGCATCCCTGAACTGTGGAGAGCAGATGGATCAATAAATAAAAGTTGTAAACTTGGGAGGCCTCGGCAGCTGCAAGTTCATGGGGGGATTAACAATTTGTGAGCTAGTGACGTGGCTTTGTCCACTTTACACCTGTGTAAAGAGGGCGGCCTACACACCTGGTTGATCAAAGAGGATCACCTTTTTTCAATGTATCTGTGTTGCTTAATCAGTGACTTGATCCAGTGTGAAGGGGGAGGTGTGAACATATGAGATTCCCTTTTAAAGTTTTCCCCTCTGAACCTCTCAGATCCATCAGAGAACATTAGCCTACAGATTATGCCCAAGAAGCCCATCGTAGAAGGAGATAATGTGACGTTGAAGTGTCTCGCTGACGGCAACCCTCCTCCCAGCTCCTTCTTCTTCTACATCAAGGTCAGTCAGAGGCCAAACTTCAACCTCAATCAGCTACTTCTGTCTGCTCTGAAATAATAGTTAATCATTGAGAATTCAGTCATTGCTCTACCATCCAGACTGGCACCACTTACCACACGTTTGAATTAGCTTTAATGAAATTGGCTTAAAAGTGGAAAATATACCATTCAAAAGGCAAACGGTGGTGTTGGTGGTTCAGTTTCAAGTGTTACACTCACTGATACTGAGTTATTTCTTTGGATGTGTACAAAGCCTTGTATGTCTATTAATTAAATAGACCTCTGCATCTTGCATTCCTCTTTTAAAGAATGACTCCTGTTCATATTTTCTTCTTTCCTGATATTATAATGACAGCAGCTTACATACCTCCATCCTCTTTGTTCTCCTTCTCTCTTTTCTCCACCAGGGCCAGAAAATGCTGGTGAAAAATTCGGACAACTTCACTTTGACTGCCGTCAGCAGAGAGTCTACGGGTGAATACAAATGCTCCCTAACAGACAACGAGAAAGTGGAGGCCTCCAAAGGCATCGTTGTTACCTGTGAGTACTCATGACTTATGCAGAGCCTCGGCATACTGTACCACAAGATGCAGGGAAGTCCCTGCTGCAGCACAGAAACAAACCACCAACTATTGTCTGTTCCTTGAGCCAACAAGGCTGTTCCTGCACTGAAGAAGGCTCTGTTATTTACTGTAAATAAAGTCATGGGAGTGGAGGAATGGTAATCAAATTCAAACTTTGAGAGCCCAGCCTGGCAGGGAGGCAGAGCAAGGAGTGCCAGAGAGGGATTAGAAAATTCTGCCATCAAGTGAGCAAAAGTGAGAAAGTGTTTGGGTGGGCAAGGAGCTCAGGCAACTCATAAGCTGCCCCCCCACCCCTCTTCCTCAGCACTCACTCTCTCAAGTAATTAGTCCCTTTTTCCCAGGTGTATGTTTATGAGCCTTCAGTTCAAACGGTCCCATACTGCAGCTTTAGTGAATTTCACAGCTCAAACTTGCCGTTTCCAAACTTTTAAATGGAGATTGTGACTGAATGAAAAACAAACTCCAACTCTTTAAATTGAAAATAGTTTCAGAGATTTCTGTGACTGTGTGTTTGTGTGTGCCTCAGGGGAATGTGCCCACGTAGAAAAGGAAAGTTGCTGTGGCTCCGTCTAGCTGGCTGGCACTGCTGGTCATGTGACCGCCAAAAGAGCAAGTCCGGCACTCACATAGAATACAGATATGTTCTGGAGCACAGAATCAGCTTCATATTCATTCACAGAAAGGAGAACAGCAAGTATTGTGGTGTGTTTTTTTTTCCAGGCATGGGAAATAAACAGGGAACAATACCAAGGCATTAAACCAAATGAGATGCCACTTGTCAGTAAGTTAGGTTCTTGGTTGCTGCTTATTAGCTTTTGTTTTTATTAAACACTGCAAAGTAATCAAGGAACAGAAAAGCGTTTTGTCCCTGCTCTAGGATTTTAAGAGTCGTGGTCACAAATTTACTTGTATGATGAAATCTATAAATGTCTTGGAATCATTAAGATGTGTTTAAGGACGGTGTATGTGGAAGTCAGTAAGAATAAGAATACAGTGTGTGTTCATGGTATTGAAGGAACATTACATTTAGGCAGATTAGTCGAGGCAGATGGCCGCCTCCCTGAGCCATGGTTCTGCTTGAGGTTTCCGGCCCTAAAGGAAGTTTTTCCTTGCCTGTGTCGCCTAGTGCTGCTCTTGGTGGGAGACCTGCTCTTTATGAAAAGCGCTCTGAGGTTGTTGTGATTTGGTGATATATCAATAAGATTGAATTGAATCTAATTTATTCATTTAGCTTAATCTTTCATCCAAACAGGGGTTAAGTGTCTTACTCAGGGACACATTGGTGGCATGTGTCTTATCCACTAGCCAGCCGTGGATAAGACACATGGCTCAGAGGGAGAGGAGATAAGAAGATATAGACTTTGGATACACACACAATACCTGTTAGTAGGATCTATTCATAGTGGGTTTGATCTGCACATCCCACTCTGTAGTAATAAAATGTCATCTCATAATAACCTTTGACTCACAGTTTATTATGCTGTACTCTACTAGCAAGCACATGTAGGAGGTGTCACATTTGAAAAATATTTTTAAAATCCTTCAAGGTTACCACATCATGGCAGCACTGGTACCCACAATAAGAGGCAGCAGAATGAAAGGTGTCTCCTTCAGCCAGCCATTTTTACTCAACATCATCTGTTTTGTTTTCTCAGACCTGGACCTGAGTCTGAGTCTCACTGGGGAGGTTGTGAAGAGAGTAGGGGACGCCTTGTCTGTGAAGGCAGAGAAGAATGCCTCGGGGGACACTAAAGTGTCATGGACAAAGGTAATGGTGCTGGGACTGGGGCTGAGTAAGTGGCATCAAAATACAGAAGGAAATGAAAGAGGAGGATTTGTTTAACTGCCTGTCAACATTCTCTTTATAGACGGGATGGTAGATTTACTCTTATTGTCCAAAGGCTTATCTACAACCAAAGGAAGTCCTTGTACAATATATTGGGTCTATTTAGTCTAGTATAAAACTAAAGAAAGAGAAAGATAAGATGAGCCAATGATGTAATACTGAAGATTAAATGTTTTCTCATCACACTGATACAGAGATTCCAGTATCCTCATATAATGGTTGCTAAATTACCAAATTGAATTCTAAAATGAACATTGACATCTTGCATATATTATGGAATGAATGCAAATGGATAATTGATAATGACATGTGTTATTCCTGCATTTATATTAGATTTACAGGTACTCTTTGCTTCAGAAAACACAGCCTGACATTATGACACTGGTTTTCAGGGTGGAGTGGCAGTTAAGGAGCCGGAGTTTAGCAAGTTGACCTATGCAGATGCAGGAACCTATGTATGCGAGGCTTCCTTAAGTGGCCTCACACGGCAGCAGAGCTTTAAACTGGTTGTAGAAGGTGAGTCACTGTGTGTGTGTCAGGTCAACTCCTCTGTTGGCTGAAATAAGTGAAACACTGAAAGTGTCTTAGTCTGGTATTTATACAATCCTCTTTTCATTGACAAAGTCAAAACCTGTCAGGGTCGAAGTCAGTTGTTTTTAATAAAAATTCAATTTCAAGTCTCAAAACTAGATTATATAACTTTTAGCACTGACTGAACAAAATGCATAAATCCAGTTTGACTAGTGGCTACTAGTGCATCTCATTGTTTAACTGAGTGCCTTCAAAAGTAAAATCCATAAGGGCTCCAGGATTCGATTTGTTTTTCATAACATCTTGTAAACTCACTGTACAATCACTTGAAATATATATCTGTGTGATAAAATGTTACTCACTTGAACAGTAACAACATGTTGTGTGTGCATCAGGAAAGCCTGTGATCACCAGCCTATCCAAGCACCGTGCTGATGCCGGACACAAAGTCCTGATCTGCGAGGCTGAGGGAATGCCAAATCCCAACTTCCGATGGAGCATCAATAGCACAAAGGTAGGTGTTGGAGCATTGAGTGAATAAGTGCATTTGTGTGTTTAGTAGCTTTAGCGGAGGAAAAGAAGCTGCAGCATAATAACAGCAAAGTGTGCAGCGTGATGTGATTAAAGTGTCCTGTGAGGATCCTGTCAGAGCTTGCTTTGCTCTTGCAATTAAAGTAAAGAGAGAGCTCCTGCTGAGGTTTCACTCTGCCCGATGCTCCATTATGACATCTGTACATTGTTGTATGCATAGTGCAGTATTACATTAGGGGCCATTGTGTATAGAACAATGCTACGGACAGGTGGAGCCATAATGCATCAGCAGCAGTTGAGTGAGGATCATTTGTGCCCTTACATCATTGTCCTGTTAAGGTAAACACAGGCTCACAATACATAGCAGGCATAATAGGTTGCATTAGCAATGGATGCTGTAATTAGTTGCATTTGGTTGCTGTCCTGTGAAAACCATATATCTCAAAATGTTCAACTGTGCAACAGTGCAATTCCAGACAATCCAGCTGGTTTTTAAATAACTTTGTCTTAACCCATAAAGGCACACTAATTCCTTGAGTTTAAATATTTAAAATCACCAAATTTAGAGATACATGTGTTTTTCACCAGTGACAGTATCCAGTATCTCATGCTAGATTTTTATAAAGCTTGCTCAGTGACAATGGTGCACTGTCATGAATGAATGTTTTATGACTTTAAAACATCATTGGAATGCAAAGAGATCAGTTTTGCAGTATTTCCCTCTGATTATCTGTTCCCCACCTGTCAAGCTATACACTAAATGTCCTCTAGAGGGGATAGTCAGTAATGTGTATGCAACCTAAGAGGCTGCTTGTGTAAGATTTGACTTTTGAAGCCTCTTTTTCCTGTGTGTCTTTTTGCGGCGCCTGCAGGAGGAGCACTCTTACATCAACGGCAAAGCCACCCATAAAATCACTGTGAACCCCAAGGTGAACGTAACTGTCACCTGCACCGTCAGCAACAAGCTGGGGGAAGATGCCATGACCATCAACGTTTCTGCTGGTGAGTTAATGCTTGTCAACAGCTTGGTTGGTTGGCTTTATTTTCAAAAACTGTGGGAGATGAGAGAGGCTCAGTAATGCTTATGTGGTAAAGAACTGAAGTTACGGCTTTGATCAGACAAATCAAGTATTTTCACTGGTTTGATGTGGTACTGCCTTTTGTCATTCATTAGATCAAAGTAACCAAGCAGCAAACTGCTGTTGCAGACAGCACTTCAATGTGGAGAGACTTTACGTTCTTTTCTTTCAGAACATTGTACAACTGCCCTTTGTTCAATTTAAACCTGTTAAAAACTGCACTTAATTGCTAATCTACTGTAGCAGAATGTGGAGCGTTTGATGTGTGCAGTGCACCGATTGCACAGAATTCTCACTCTGGAATGAAATAAATGATCATTCACTGACTGCTACAGTGGTAGCTTTTAATTTAATACATGATGCTCCATTGCTGTTTCTCCTTAGTTTTTCTTCATGTCTGTGATAATCCTCTTTCCTGTTGTCCCTCCTCCTTCACTGTCTTCTGGAGTTGGCTGTATTTCTTGTTTGCTGGGGTGCTTTTCTTTCCCTGCAGCCCAAGAGTCACTGCCTTGCATATTTTGCAGGCATAGTAAATTGTTGCTGTTAGAATGTATTGATGCTTTCCTCTGTCTGAATTTACAGTTTGATCAGAAAACCTTTTGCTTTGACTTTACCTGGCCCCGTGTCTCTTACTTTTAATCTTTGTTTTTGTCTTTGGGGTATGTTTTGTTTTCATGAGTTCTAATTTATTTATGTTTGATTTCAGTTTTGAACGAAGGAAATGAGAATAAAGGTAAGATTTTGTTTTCTGTTTCAGGAGATATTTTTTTAAAAACATCAACTAGTCTCTAGGCAAAAGATCAAATGTTAGCATGGAGGAACACTGTGAAGGATCTACAGAGGATCACATTACTTTCAGAAACAGTGACTTTCTTTTGGTGCTCTGTTGGAAAGTTCCTGTGCGTTTAGTTTGTGTGTTTTCTACAGCTGAAGCGAAGTGCTGCTGTCTGTTTTCAGATGCTCAGCAGGATTCGGAGGACCAGGCGAAGCTCATAGTGGGTGTTGTGGTTGGGCTCCTCTTGGCTGCTGCTCTGGTGGGACTCATCTACTGTCTCTACATCAAGAATTCAAGGTACAGAAACACATAGAAGGACATTAGGATTTTACTATTCAATTTTAAGTACCTGCTCACATCCTTTTGGCAGTGCTCTTGCTGGCTGGCACTGCATTCCAAACACCAGAATTTGTACTCCTAAGACTGGATTTAGAATAATCAGCAGGAAGGCTGTCAGGGTTACAGCCACAGTCTGACAATAGACTGAACAAACTCTCCTGTCTGTCCTGAATATGATTCAGGTGGAAGGCTTTCAGAGGGAGACCAGCAGACATGTGTGTGAGTTCAGAGGAGAAAGTCGGAATGTGGCATGTGCATATTGATGAGATGAGTCTGCAGTAGAGATGAAACAGTTTGTCATACATTACAATAGTAGTTATCAAACTTTTCATCTTGATCAGTATTATCAGATGATCAGGTTACTGATCAGTTGTTCAAGTTGAAATGAGGGTTGTGTCAGTGTAATCATCTGCATCCGCATGGTCCTTAAGCCTCCATTTAAGTTGATTGTGTTATCAGTGTTTTTTAAATTTAATTGCATTACTTTACTGTTAGACTATAGCCTACATATAATTATGGAGGTCCAGACCTCGGTGAGCTCATGGCTGTTACACTATGCAAACTACACAGCATGTTATCATGTGCAAGAGCTAACAGAGTCTGCAGACATGTGACATAGTCAGCAGCAGAACAACATGTAGAGTTTTTACAGTCGGTAACACTGAGAGCTTCAGTTAACAAGCTGATGTCCCCACATCATGCATTGAGCTAAAAGTCATCTTAGCCTGCAATCACTGTAAAGTGGGTGGTGGTCACAGAGATGAGTCATAAGAATCGAATGGTGGCCCCCTTTCGCAGTGATTTGGAAAAATGTCTGGAGTGCTGTGTCTTTTCAGTGGTGCGAAACGATCCACGTTGCATGCTGCACCTGCGTGCATCTGGAACTTCATCATGGTTCATGATTAAACCGGTAACCGTTTCCCGAATGTTATTCTGTTGCAGAGGTGAATAAGACTTTTTCAATTCTGTATTCACCACAGACAAGGGAGCTGGAAAACAGGTGAAAAGGAGGTGGGAACGCCTGAGGAGAGCAAGAAACTAGAGGAGAACAATCACGCTGTTTAAAAGCACTCAGGCTGGACTGCATGGAATGAGAGAGGTAAGAATTATCAATTGTAAATAAACACACGCAAAGTAAATCTAATCAAGTTTTCAGTTCAAGTGCAAATTTGAAATAGTTGAATTTGAATGTCATAAGGGCAGGAACCATAGTATCAAAACAGATGAAGTTCATTGGCCGTGTCCAAGCTGCCTTCAGCTCCTCTGCTGCCAGTCAGTCTGAAGCCAGTGATGCTCCTCATGCAGCTCCAGACCTCCCTCAGGGGTTTACACTCCAGGTTCCTCCTGAACTTCTCCGTAGCCTCCCTGATCTTCACCTTCAGTTCCCCACTGAATGGCCCTTACCTCCTCCCTATTACCGTCTCTGAAAGCCCTCCTCTTTGCATTCAGGATGTTCTTTGTTACCGAAAGTTTGTTGAGTAACGATGGAGTTTTTGTTGGGACAGATGTTAATGTAGTGTGTGATACACTCAGTAAGCCCATCAGTCCCCTCCATGGCTCCCAGAGTGCATCCCTGTCTATCACCTCGAAACATCCCTGTGTCTCCTCTGACCATCTCCTCACTGTCCTTGTAGTCGCAGGCTGGCTTTTCAGTCTGTAGTAAACTGGAATTATCCTTTAAGATCAATGTGAATTTAATTGTATATTGTTTTTCTGGGCATCCTGTGTTAAATCATGTGTTTAACACATGATGCCCAGAATGGGGTACATTCTTCTTGTATCTTGTATGATTGCAATCATTAATGGCTTTATTTCTCTGTATCTCTGTCTTTGTGGGGAAGAAGCAGTCGAAATAAACAGACTCCCAGTTGGCTGCTGACGCACTTCATCAGGCTCCATACAAACAGCAGTCAGAGTCATGTTCCTCCAAGTCCTGCCAACAGCCTGCTGTCTCACCTCACTGCTTGAAGTCTGCACTAAGTCTGCCTCGTGTTACTGTGTCATGGTTTTGTGTTCCTGGTGAATGCTCCCTGTTATGTTTTCTTTTTGTTTTAATTCCATGAGGCATGGTGGGGTGTTTTTGCCAGTAGTTTTTTTTTTTGTGTCTTTTCTTCTTGACTTTCATCAAAGAATGTAATTCCTTCTACACTTCTACACATTTTAAGGCCTGTATTAACTGTGTGGATTCCCTGGCTAATCAATCCAATGTTGATTTTTATTTTTTTGAGCTTGTGTGGAAGTCTTTGTTGGCTGTGCTCAGAGAAAAAGACACTTGCTGTATAACCCTCAAACTGTCAAAGTGTTCTCAAACTTTTCAGAAGATAACCTCAACATATCGTAATCTTCTGACTTGTTCTCACTAGTTTTTAAACACTGGCAAGTAGATTGTATGAATACGGATGCCCAAATTGGACAATTGCAAATTAGGCATCATGACACACTCAACCACTGTTTTTGTAAATGACTTTTTGTTAGTCTCAAGAGGGACGTTTTGTTGCAAATAATTTTATCTGAAAAGGCAAAGATGATGTTCTGCCATGATGTTTCTTTTTTTAAGTTCATGCTAAAGTGAGTTGGATCATCTGTAATTCAGTTTCATACACTACATTGTTGTCTTCATGTCTTCACCTGTCTGCTCTACAGTTCCTGCATCATCCTCTAAAGGTTGAGATGATGTTCTTGGAGTAGATAAAATATTTTCTGTTTCATGTTTTCATTTTGGAAAGCTTTACTGACGCCAGCTCGGAATTGTTTTTTTTGTTTTTGATGTATTTATATTCTGTGTGCAACCTACCAGGATGGTGATGCTGCAGCATGTCAGTCTGCATGAAAGGCATCATCATGTGTTGAAAGGTATTGTATGGTAGGGGAGTTGTACTTCCTATACAGTATCTCGCTCATTCTCTGCTGTATTATTATTATTATTATTATTATTATTATTATTATTATTATTATTATTGTTATTACTATTTTAGCTTAGTGGTGTGAAGGATAAACCAAACTAAAGACTATGGTTGAAATGGGCAGAATAGATGATAGCTCTCTGGGTTTTACACAATTTTGTTCGGGTTCTTCCCACAGTGCAACAGCACACTGACCCACCAAGAGCAAGTCTTGATAAAAAAGTGAGAGGAATCATAAGCCCATTTATAAATAGTAAATAGTTTACTTAGTACACAACTGTTTGTTAAACTTGAATACATTTGCATATGTACGGCTCAAGCATCTTCATCTTTCATCTCAACCTAACATCTGTTAATATTTCTGATAATACCAGTGGATTGTGACTATTGCCAAAAGTCATATTTATAATAAGTTTGAGTTTTCATCAAACCTCTTTTTAGTAATTAGGACACATGGAACTGATTTTGCAGACTGCAATTCCATTAAAATGTCAACACAGACAAGAAAGCATGGTATCCAGTATGTTAAGTTGACTTTTTCAAGAGCTACAGATCGGTTGATCATAAAATCTGTAACCAGCCAGCTTTCCAAACTGTAACAAAGACATGACGCTTTAGTTCTCTTAGTTTAAACTGTGTAGAATATACCAATGTACTGATGCCCACCCAGGGTCTTCAAAATGGCAGTGGTATAACCATATTGTAGGTTCCAAAACAGCATACCATGAGCAGTCAACATTTTTAAGCACCTGGTCAGTTGTTTTCTCATGCCTTTTGATTCTTTTCAAATAATCAGGTCAGAAGTAAAACCAAAGAGGGTAAGATGAGAAGGCCATCGTAGTGTTGTAAATATAGACTTTTGTTTTTGTACTGTTGACAATAAAGTGGAGATTTTTGAAAAAATAAATGGTTATGTGCCGTGTATGTGGGTTTCTATCAGTAGAGTCCCAGCATATAAATCTCTATGTGCACAGACAATGCAGTTTTTTGTCATACTGCATGTTGCTGCACATCCTCTTTTCACCCTGTGTTGAAGGCTTCGTATTAGCCACAGAGTGAAGCCTCTTACTTCTAGTTGATCTTCGTTGGGAGTTGTACTTGTTAGTAGTAGTGTTGAATGTTAAAGTACACATTAATATAACAATAACTAAGAAGATTTACTTCAAAATCACAAACAAAAACAGTACATTCTTATATGGACATAGTCCTTTTTATGAGCTTCATATTTATTACCAGATTATTGTCATTTTATAATTTTACATGCATTTGTATGTTATTTAAGAAAGCAGACATGTATTGTATGAATAATATATTAATATTTTGGTACAAAATGTAATTACTGGCATAATACATAAAATAACAGGTTGGTGTTAATTTACAGGCAATGTATACCATGGGCTCACCAGTATCCCCTGTTGTAGCATCTACATGGAAGAAGTAGAAAGGAGAGCCCTGCACTCCTTCAAGTGAACATCACTGGTACAGATATGTGGATCACACATAGGACAAGCCTTCACAAAAAACATCAACTCGATGGACAGTAGTAATAATAATAATAATGCATTTTATTTGTCAGAACCTTCCAAGTCACCCAAGGGCACTTTACATAAACCATACCACCATACTATAACATCACTAACATCCAGTTCATGCAAGAGGATGTCAGCAACAACAGTCTGGCTTTCTTGAACTGTGCCAAGAGGACAGGGCTCTCCACATAGCTGAAGAGAAGTAATCAAGCTGAAGAGAAGAAACAAACACCTGAAGAGGAGTAAAAGAAGCCATTTACACCAGAGTGATGAACCATCACTCAACTGGGGGGGAAGATCTGTATCTCCAATTTTCCCTGACCAACAGCGCTGTACTTTCATCCCTTCCCAGTAGACTGAACTCACACTTCGACTCATATGCAATGCCAAAGATGATCGTTCAGGCCTCAGGTGACTCTAATGATCATAAGACTGTACAAACCAAGTAATATCCATCCCCTCAATAACAACCCCACAGAGGTTAAATAGCTGGGAATCCCTACCAGTTAGTCAGAACTAAAGAAACCTCTTGGATGACAAGTGAAACGTCTTCCAGGACCTTCAGCCAAATGTAGTTCTCCTTGATATAGCACTGTTACGTTACTAGGCCGTTAAAAAAAGGTAAACAAACATGGAAGGTTCAACTGATAATTTAAAGTTATTGCTTACTCTGTAAGGCAAGAGCCTGGAATGGGACAGTGCTCATCATACCATTTTTGGACCCTTGCAGCGTCTCATAGTCAAAACACTTACCAAGCCCAGTCAACTAAGTCTGAGGGTTCGGTTTAAGGTTAGCGTGGAGAACAGGACTGGGTCAACACTAAGAAAGCAATAGATTGCGCGCAGAGTGAAGCTCCCTGAAGTCATAATTAGGGGTGACACTCATTTGTTATTTCTGTTACATTACTGGAAGAAATCAAACCTCTTTTGACTCGCTAGAAAATAATAATGTGTTTATTCAATAGTGGAACACACTGTCCCACAGCATCATGACACAACACACACAAAGCATAAAATAAAACAAAGGACTGACATTTTTACTCATCCATGAAAAGACAGCAAGAAAATAAGCATTTATAATAATAAGCATAAATTAATTGCACATTACACTATGCTTTACATTTTATCACACTTTTTTGTCACCCAAGCACATTAATGTGGAAATGGAATAAGAAAATAAAAACTTGTCTTGCAACCTAAGGCCACTTATAACAAGGGAGTCCAATGGAATGGACAATTTTGAGCTCAGAGTCGTTCAAGTTTGAGAATATAAAAGTAAAAACAGACCAGTGCAATAATGAAGCCTAGTTAAAGGGGAATGCCACTGAATTTCATATCTCAATTACTTATTTTTATTATATGTTGTGGCTCAGTCGACTGGAAATAAACCAGGGGACGTGACCTTAGACGTTAATGCTCTACTCTGTAAACTGGAAGAGGAGCGCAGTCTAGCAGGATCAGACAACATTTTCTGGCTTTTCTAGCCAACTAGCTATTTTAAGTGTTGAAACGGAAATAATCTTGGCAGTTCAGAGGAGCAGATAAACCTGATGAAAAAGCATCATATAAGCGCTGAATTATATCTTTATATATGTGTTGTTGTTTAGCTGACATGCTGTGTGGTGTTACTACAATATATTGTGTGAATATGTCTTCATTATGGATGATAACAGATTAGAATCTGGTTCTCAGTCTTCCTCTTTGCTCATTATCTCAGTTTTAGGCCCTAAATGTTAACATATGTTCTTTTTAAACTACAGTGGTGTTCCCCTTTAAAGTGCTGCTTAAAAAAAAGGAATGGATGGTGGATGCATCCTCTTTATGGAAATACATGGGTGAGGTGTGTGTGTGGGGTGGGGGGGGGGCATTTGATGTCTGTAATCTGTAACACTGACCAGTTAAACAATGCATATTTTGTCCTCCCAGTCTGTGGTCTTTAGAGCACATTCACTGACGAGAATTTTGTCTACATTGCGTAGCATAATTTTAGTCCCATGCAGCCAGAGAGCCATACTCACT
This sequence comes from Lepomis gibbosus, assembly GCA_029875015.1. Lineage (NCBI taxonomy): Eukaryota > Metazoa > Chordata > Actinopteri > Centrarchiformes > Centrarchidae > Lepomis > Lepomis gibbosus. The sequence continues at coordinate 19,139 of JAPMOB010227955.1, forward strand.
ATGCTTACATGCACACAGCAACCTTTTGTTAACCTGGTCACTACGTTGACCTGTTTTTGCTTAGATGTATGTAAATGGTAAATAAAGGTTAGTATAACCTCATATCTTACCCCAAAACCTGTTAAGATGACTGACTTACTCCAACACAAGAAAACAGCACTCATGTAAAGGAAGAGCTTTCTGTCACATTTGGTTTCAACACAAAAACATAACAAACAAAAAGACATGACAGGGAGCTCTGTTAGGACTGGGATAATCGTTTCCTCCTGCTGTATTATCCATTTTTGCAGCCAGGCTGTTCAATTCAATATTTGACCAGAAATACTGATCCTTTGCAGGGAGCCTCAATCACAGGCTATGTCTACTCTGTGAAGAAAACTACAATATATAATCTCAAATTCATTTTGAAAAATGAATTTATTCTGCTTGTCTCTGGGAACACTCGGACTAACTCACAGCACAAAGGAGGAACCTCAGTCCAAACAGACAAGACTCTGACTTACTCTGTTTATTCAAAAAGACACATAGACCCAGATGTGCCTAGGTCAATCTGCAGCATCGACTGTGAACAAAGTTACTACAGTAGTCAGGATGACATACATACAACACATTGTATCATCAGGAAGAACAGACTCAATCTACTGATCTATCTACACTCCAGTAAGTAAGCTGTCTGTCTCTGTTAGCCCAACGTTTCCCACACAATACATTCTGATACACAAAAAACTGCGTTGTTTACATAATCTAGCTGTAACTGTTAAGAAGTAGCAAGAAGAGAGTGACTGTCATGGAAGCATATACTGCTATGTGACTCAAGATGTCATCAGTCATCAAAGTTCAAATTCTACAGGTAGCTATTTTAATGCCAGACTTTAAAAGATGTAAAAGAAAAACACTGTACTCTTCAAATCGCTGAGATCTGGAGATCCAGCAACATCGTTCAAATAAGGTCAGAGGGGGAAAGAAACAACAGCGTTCATATAAGACAACCTCATGATGTTTTAAATAAACTGGATACTCCCACATGATAAACTAGAATTATGCTTTGATTGGTGTGAGAATAATGGTTAGGTTTTACCATCCCTGTAAACATAGCCCCTGTCTTATGGAAAGCAGCCACAGATCTGCCAACATCTTGCAAACTATTTTAAAAAGAAAAATGTTACATTTGAACAAATTCAATATATGCATAGGTGAGACATCTTGCAGTCATCAAGGACACAGCTGATTTGAAATTTTGAGGTATGGGGTTTTAAATTGACCTGGACCGCACAGTGAAGGTGCATATGACTCGTCTCATAGTTTGAATGCTCTGCAGCATTCGGTTTGTCTCTGCTGTGTTCACACAACAACTCCACATCAGCAGAAAGGCATAATTACTGCAGAGCTTTAAAGTAACTTCTTCAGATGTGGGGACTGTGGACATTTTCACCATATGATGGCTGTGAACTGTAGTGAAGAGAGGCGGCTCAGCGGGACAGCTGCAGAGTCTATTGTCTCGTAGCTCTAACACGTGACATCTGACTCGCTGACCTACACAACAGTTTTGCTCCGGTCGTGTAAATGAGCTCAAATGCAGGCACAATCTTGTCCCCGAACATTAAAAATGTTCCACCGCTTAATCACTTAAGGGCAAAACTGGGCCTGAGAGGGGATCAGAGTGTGCAAAGGTAGAGCTCACTCATGCAGAACAAATACATTCAGAAGCTTTCTGTCCTCAAGTGAAGAGAGTAATTAAAAAGGCCCCAGCTGATTAATCCTCTGTTCTAGGAACATAAACCAAGAGTGAAACTACCCCCCAACCCTATTCCTGCTGTATCATTTTGTCCAAATGAGATATCAAATCTAAAAACAGTACCCCTCTGGCCCTGGTTTCTCTAAGTCTGGAGGAAACGAGTTAATCAAATCAATAAGGCATCTTCTGGCTCCATCTAACTGCTCCTGACTCATCAGACGTTGTCAGGACCTACCAGTCAGCCAGACCGTGGGCAAACAATGCAGTATTCCTTAATAGGCAGCACAAGAGAAAAAGAAATGGTGAGAAAGTGAGAAAAGGAGTAAGAGAAGAGAAAGGGTGGAGTCTGGCTCCCCCCACTGGTTGTTTTTAGCTGCTTTTAGCTGGTTGTCAGCTAAAGTGAGCCAGAGTCTCTTCTTAGTCTTGTTCTATTAAAAAGGCCCAAATTAAAGTCTGGTAAGTGGCAGGATGTGAAAGGAACAGTAGCAGCAGTAGTAGGACCAAGGCTTTAAAACAGGAAAACAGTCCAAGCTCCTAGACAAAAAAGAGCGTTTGAAAACCAGAGGCCAGCACTGGCAAAGCTCACTGTAAACAACAATAAGCCCGGTTCTTTTTTCACAGGTTTAAATCATTCACAGGCGGTCTATTCTCCCTTTTTAATTTTCTGTGTTCTTGCGTGATTTGGTTTTAGACACTTTGTCGCACGCCGTCATGTCTGTTCAGCAACAAAAGTCTAGTCTCCTTTGAAATATTTCTGTTTCTGTTGATCATTGTTTTTGCAGCAGTCCGAGGCCAAGCAGACTGAAGAAGCCCTTTTAGGTCATTCAGAGGCACAGCTTCGTTCTTGTGCCCCCCTTTTGATTTCTCTAAGACTAGAGGTTCAGTCTGGGGGCCACTAAGGCAAACTCTCGCAGAATGTTTCGGGCCACGTCCACTTTGTACTGGGCGATCATCAGCGCCCTCTTCACGTCCTCAAAGGAGTATCCCTCCCCCATCAACTTGGCAATCTTGGCGTCCACGTTCTCTGACTCCGTTTCTGGAGAGATCTTCCTGGGCAGTGGCTTAGGCGGCCTGGCAGGGGCCTGCAAACAATCCATTGGGACTTGGCGAGAAAGAAAGAGAGAAATCATGTCAGTGGAAAATTGCCACTGGCCACAGGCAGTAACTTGAGAGTGTTATTAGTGGTGAAGGAGAGGTTTGTAGACTAAACACTGCCTGTCACAGAACTAAAGCTCTGACATGTTTTTCAGTACCTTCATACCTAGACCTTTATCATTAAGTATTCACTGCGCCTATGACTTTGATGTCCTGGTGGTAGAGCAGCAGGGTACATTTCTAAAAATAAATGCCACTGAAACCAAACACAATGTAGCAAACACATAAACTTAGAAGCTGATGTGATGATTGACAGATGGGTATTTGAGTTTGAGAGCAACTTTTCTACCAAAAATCCTTTCTTAGATTAAATAAAGGGATCCTGCACAATATCAAAGGATCATACTTTTATAGACCTTAATTCAGAATATGTGAGATAACTGAGGTCTAAAACAGACAACATGTACATTACAACTATATTTTCCAGTGTTTTTGGGAAAGGTACACACTCATCAACGCCTAGACATGTTTATTTGTAGGAGCAATATGTGTGTATTTTTTCATGTAGACATTTGCTGAGATGGAGATGTAACTCTACCTTGACTGGCTGGTAGACGGTCGTTTTCCAGGCAGCCTCTGGAGGCTTTAACATTTTCTGTGTGTCGTCTGACGGGAGGCAGGGGAGCAGCATTGTTCAGCATGTCAAACACTGTGTCTAGACCAAAGATGAGACAGAAATTCAAGTAAAGCCTTTTGCTATGCAACAAAGTCATGCTGTAAGTGATGTGCAGTGTGATACTTTTTTCATAATTTGGCATGTGTTATAAACATTTCTAGGCGGCTGTGGCTTAGAGGTAGAGTGGGTTGCACACTAATTGGACGCTCAGGGGTTTGATGCCTGGCTCCTCCAGAGACAGTGTCCAAGATACTGAACCCCAAATCGCTGTGCCACTGCTGTGTTAGTGTGTGTGAATGATTTCTTTCTGTTTCTGGAGAGCAGTCGGCACCTTGCTGCCAGCCTGTCATCAGTGTATGAATAGGTGAATGTGACATGTTGTGTAAAGCTCTTTGAGTGGTTGGAAGACTGGAAAGGTGCTATACAAGTACGTTCTATTTACTTTATTCACTGAGATAGAAAGTCTTAAATTTACACACCAACATAGGCGACACACTGAATGTGTTTCCTTTTATAATTTTGATTTGACTTTGTTTCCAACGAAATGTGTGGGTATCCCTGCTCACCGGGGGTTAACAGCAAGTGCTCTTGTCCAGAGGAGGGTCTGTGTGGTCGTGTGATGACAGAGGAGGACAAGCACGAGTTGCAGGATGAGGATAGTGAAGAGGTGGAGAGGTCGGCGAAGCTGTGTCGTACTGGTGGAGGCGGAGGAGGAGGCGGCGGCTGGGACGGAGGGCAGCTGTTGAAGGGGTCGTCCACCACTGAAACACAACAGATGCCGCAGTCACGACTGAGCTCTCTGCTCTGCTCCACAGTTTAAAATTATTCCATGAAGAGGTGACTGAACCAAGTGTAGCCCCAGAGATGAACAGAAATGCTGCTGTAACAAACTGCAGATCATGGGTTTGCTAAATGATACTAAGTTAATGTTATTTGCGGGTCGTATTAGATCTGATAATCTGCCTGTAATGTATGACGCTAAACTTCACAAAATAAAAACTGTGAATATAGAAAGAATAAATCACTTGAGATTCACTGAAGGACTTTTTACAATTAGACAGTCACATAATGCAGAGGGAAGGATGGACAGAGAGCTGTGGCAGGATGAGAGCAGCTGGGAACGGGGGAGGCTACCTTGGGGGGGCAGCAGAACGTCATAGTCGGAGGGTGCCTTGTTGGTGTTGAAGGGGCCGAGAGAATTATGTGCCGCCCCTGAGACCAAGTCCCTGGTTGACTCTGAGGGTCCACCTGTGGAACACAAGCACTGTTCAACTTAATGCAGCCTGAGGTTTAAACAGACACTCCGACAGGACACCTCGGATTCAGTTTTAAATTAGATTTTTTTTTCAATGAACAATAAAGAATTCTGCCAGTGTCATTAGATAATTCCACTTGGTTGTTATGCATATTCACCTGGTTGAAGATTTTAATTTGAAGGTTTAATATGCTGACAGTTTCTATAGAGCATTTCTGTGTCACTTCACTCCGCTCATTGCAACACTCACTAAATCAGATGAATGTCAATGATGCCATGGTAATAGGGAAAATATATATTATATTTATCAGTTGACCTTGCTGGTGTTGGGACTCACCAGGCTCTGGGGTGTGGGGCTTCTTCTCCTCCATGGAGGGCTCTGGAGAGCTGTTCTCCAAGTGTCTGAATGAGAGAGGAAACCTGTTTGGTTCACAGCAGCCTAACTGAAGTGTTATGGAACTATCACAGCTGTATCACAACTTCAGTACACTGAGAGAAGGTCAGTACCTGCTGGGCATAGAGATGCAGATGGGAGGCTGACTCAGGCAGAGGTTGGATGAAGGGATCTGATAGCTGTCCTCCACCCTCTCCATCACTCCATGCTGTCGTTCTACCAGAGGACTGCTGAAAGGGTTGGAAGGTCTGTAAAGATTTGTCAGTGCAGCTTTTACATCATTGTCATTCATACATTACAAAACTTTACATTCAAACTGCAAAAGAATACTGCTGAATATGCAGTTTTGCTGCAACTTTTGAGAGGATTACTCACAGTGGCTGGTTGTCAAAGTGACACAACATGCTATCTAATCTCTATTTCTACGTGTGACGTGTCCAAGTGCACAGCAGTCAGAAAGTGAACTCATCTCAACCCTCAACAGTCTGAGAAGGCAACATCTGAGCTGACCAAAAGAGCTAAAATCAGACTCCATAACTTTATTGCCTCTCAACAGAAACATTATAGTTCAACAAGCCTCCCATATCATTGGTGGCCGCCCCAGATCTGATGATGTAAATGTAACAATTCAAATAATCACAGCCTACCATCCTCTGATGCGTGGCTACATTTAAAACTACTATTTTTATTGAAAATTAAATTCATTGACACAATCTTTTAGGCAGGCTGTCCATGTAGCTATAAATACAAAACAACACGATGCAACACACATGTGGCACTGCTCTAATTGGAAGCCTGTGAACTAAAGTGTAGATTCTAATTTCCTTGTAAGTTGTTGGGAGAAGCCCCCCCTCATCTCACTCACTACTGCACAGATTGAGAAAACTGGTAAGCCATGAAGTGTCTTTCAGTAACAGTGGCTGCATTATATGTAATAAATAACAATGATCAGGTCCTCTCTTGATTACAATGTCACTGTGCTGCCAAGGTACCAAGTACACTTACTGTGTCTTCAGTAGATAATGATTAAACAAGGCAACAGAGACGGAACTGTCTAGCATGAATGATGCAGGAATTTCTTTGGCCAATCAGTAACAAGAAACACCTACGCAGCCTAATTTTCCACCACCACCACTGTGCATGTGCACATATTACACATGCACATGTAAAGTAAGCCAATAGATGCAGCAAGTACCAACTTCAAAAACTTCAGGTTCAGGTTTTGGGAGTGTAGGGTGTGCATAGTAATAAAACGTGTGTGAGTGAGTGATCCTCTGAATATAATCTATGCTTGGAGAATGCAGTTTACTCTAAAAACCTCACATTATTTTACAACACTAAACTGTTTTCTGCAGGACCGGAGCTTCTGCTAAAGCTTCATCAGAAGTGACAGCTCCATCCTCTGCCTCCACCACTGCCCGATACACAGCAATTCCTAATCTAATTCTGACTGCAGCTAAAAGGCTATTAGACGTTCAGCCATCATTTTTCAAAGCTGTTACTAGCCAGGACCTCTCCCTAAGGCGAACAGACCTCACTCGTGTGTCTGAAACCACAGTGCAAAGAAAGGAGGAGATTTGGGAGATGGAACTTCACACTAAAAGGAAATGTCTAAAAGGAGAACAGGAGGTGCTTTATGAGAGCCACATACAAAAGTAACTGGTTAGTCTTCAACTGAATATTAATCAACTCTCACAAGGTTAATGCTTGTAAAAGTGAAGCGTCATTCTGTACTGCAGAGCACACAGCTATTCCAGATCAAATATTTGATGATTAAACAGGAATTATCAGACTTTCATTTTGATACACTGTTTTCAAATACAGTCATGTAGAGGAACTTTTAAAAAGGTCACTTGGGAACATGCTGGCTGGGGTCATTAATATGTGTGTATTTATAGAAAAGTGCTGCACAAAGATTTCATTTCTATATTGTCCAAAATATGTTCAGCAAAGCTCCAAGGAAACTTAGTTCTCTTATCTCGCCGGATAAAAAGTCCCACTGTGTGTGTGTGTGTGTGTGTGTGTGTGTGTGTGTGTGTGTGTGTGTGATACTCACTTGTAGCAACTTGCAAGTGTGGACTGCGTTGGCGAGGGCTGTGAGGGAAGGATGTCATACTCATCGCTGACTTGCACACCATTAGAGAAGGGCTGTGAACACACACACACACACACACACACAAGAGAATGGAGGGATTACAAAAACCACAAAGGACGAACTGAAAAGGTCAGTATGCTCTGGATTTGATGAACTGAAGTAAACCTAAATACAGTTCATTATGCATGAGATCCCTCCTGTTCCTGGTGTAGGAGGAAAGAAGTCCTCATCACTTCTCATTCACAGCCAGGACACCATATTGAAGGCAGATGCAGTGACTCTACAGCAAATGGTATTATTTTACTCACTGACAGTAGCTCTAAAACAAGTCACTAAAGTAAGTCCAGGGGACTACAGATGTAAATTTGCCTTTGGGCTAATTCTGGCATATTTACATTGCTGAAAAGCTAAGATGTTCATTAATATGCACTGTCCCTTTTAAATAAATAAAAATAAATAAAAAATAAAAAAAATAAGCAGGAATCACTTTCAGAAAAAACGCTATACTGCGTCACGTAAAAGAAAGAATGCAAAGCAGCACTGCATGACACACATCTTCTGTGACTAAGATTAGCATTAATCCCTTGCCAAAAATAATCTGCATTCACAGGACAAGTAAGTGAATCTTCTGCCTCATTAGCCAGCATGCAACAAACGCTGGTTAAAGGTCAGCTCCCGGTGTGGAAGACTTACTCTCCAGATCTGCAGACATTTATTTACCGTCTTATGGAAGTGTTTGAAGTGAGAAGTTGCTGTGGGAGACGCATTTTGTCCCAGTGTCATGTTTTTACAACTATTTATAGTATTTTACAGAAGAACAACAACTACTTCTAACAATAATAATCCATTCCTTTAGGAAAGCCATATCATCTGACAGTTCCATAACACGAGATGAGAAAACGTATTCCACATGCAAAGTTCACTTGTCTTTCAAATAAACGTTTCTCTACATGGAGATAAAGGACCTTATTTGAACAATCTGTCTGCACAGCGTGAAGCACATTGTCCTGTGAGGTCCCTATTGTAATTGTTAGAGTTATTCTTATTAGGGCCCGAGCACTAAAGTGCCCGGGCACCAACGGTGACCTTGGTTATTTGAGGGTTTTTATTTTTCATTTTTCCCCCTCAAAGATTTCAATTTGGGTTTTTTTTATTTGTTGACATTATAGGTCACATTAAAGGTGGAAAAAGTTCTGACATGATTTATCTTTGTCTCATTATTTTACATAAGAACCTGGCATTTTAACAGGGTAGACTTTTTCTATCCACTGTATTTGCTCAGATTAATATTATCTTTTTTTCCTTCCCAGAGAATTCATATTTCAAGGTCTTAGGATACTCAAATCCTCACCACAATTTGAACCCACCTCAGGTCTGGTGGGAAATCCAATGTTCTGCAGTGACTGCTCCACAGGAAGTCAGCCATTTCGCACTTTCTGAGTGATTTTTAATTATTTAAATAGATCTTTGAGTCCTTTAAGATGCACAAAGAGCCACAAAACTTTGTAGCCAGACTCAAACTGGTGATTTTTCGATTTGATGTCATTTTTAAGACTGAGGGTTTTACGTTGGCTCCATAGCGCCCCCTGTAGCCTTTTTAGCAGTCACATGGTTAGGGATACTCAAACCATCACAAGACTTCGCACGCTCGTCAAAACGGTTGTTTTGTATTGGCTGATATGGTTTGGGGGCTCAGTTATTGGCTGTTGTAACAACAGTCGTTAGAACCAGGTGGCATCTTCACCAGAGGCCAAGAGGTTACGTTTGTTAAGTGTCATGGGAGGACAGCTGAGTTTCCCTACTAGTCATTCAGAACTGAAGAAGTCTCTCGGATGAGGGACGAAACGTCTTCTATTTTCTTCACCCAAAGTCCAGTTGCCCTTGATCTCCACCTTCGTTGGATAACTATGACCTGGATGACTGACAACCTTCACAAACACTCATAGTGATAGCGCCACCAACTGGCATCTGGAAAGGACATGTTTCAATCATACCTGTCAAGTATCCCGTTTTGGCCGGGAAATTCCCGTATTTTACCCTTCTTTCCCGCCGTCCTCCCGTATTA
>JAPMOB010227960.1:0-30535 GCA_029875015.1 Lepomis gibbosus
GTGTGTGTGTGTGTGTGTGTGTGTGTGTGTGTGTGTGTGTGTGTGTGTGTGTGTGTGTGTGTGTGTGTGTGTGTTGGATCAGCACCGCTCGGACCATCGCCAGCCTGAACACACACACAGTGTATATGTTTGTGTCTCTGGGCATGCCTCAGAGTGTTTGTTTTGCCCCCCTCCTCCCCAGCTCAGTGAAGCTCAATCTGTTCTGTCTGAGTCTGTTTTATGAGTCGTCCGAACATACATACCCAAAATTTGTGTATCTAGTCCTCTTCACAATCACTCACATCGGCGTAACCTTCTTTTCCATTCAAATAACCCCTTTACACAGAGGATTTCAGTGTAGCTATTTTAGCTCACTCACACTCATACCTTTGCATCTGTGTGTGTGTGCACAGATTGCACTCCCACCATTCTCACACAAACAGAGTAAAGGTCAGGGGCAGCCTCAGCATCGGGTCATGGAACATAATGATGTTGACACAGTTTCCCTTGTGGCAAAAAATCTATACCAATTTGTCCCTTTCATTTTTGGGCATCAGTTTCATTCTGACCGTCTCTGGACAGATAAACGCCTGTGCTTTGGGTCTAGTTTTCAATCAGGTGGCTCTAGCGAGTTTTAACTAGCCTTACATGTATACATCTCTTTAGACAGAAAAGGGGAGGGAGGTTTGGATATTTCGACTCATTTTATTTATTTTGTGCTTTATCACGTCATTGCTAGTTCTGTTTGCATTTAGGCTTTTATTTAAATAACCTTTATTGTTTTGTCTTTTTCACCTTTGCAGTAAACTTTAAAATGTAAATGTTTATCTGTATTAACGAAGAGATTAGTTGAAGATATTAGTCGGTTAATCAATTAAAAATGTTCCCTAGTCCTAGCCTCTCTGTGGTGAACATTTGCAGATTTTATTTGCACTATGTGACACTGAATTAGATTTTGGTGGAGTGTTTGTTGGACAAAACAAGCAATTTGTTGACATTATGAAATTTCAATGGGAATTTTCGACATTAAATTGACCAAACAATTTATCGTTTAAATGAGAAAATAATTTGCATGTTAGTTGATGATGATGAGGACTAACTTTCATCTTCAAATCATTGTGATATATCTCATAGTAGAACAGTGCAATTGAAGGTTAAAAGCTGTAAATGAAATCACTTTAATTTATTCAAATTTACATATACTGAATATATACTGACAGTATATAACAGTCTATTAATTGATTAGCCGACAGACAAAAAAAAGACGTCACATAGTGACAGTGCCCTTCACTGTTCTCCGTACAGACAAAACGATTAATTAATTAATCAAGAAAATAATCGGCAGATTGATCCTCAGTAAGTTGCAGCTCTTAAACCGCACAGTTCACTACGGAACATACAATTATCCAACTACACTTGCTGAAGTCGGTCTTATCCTGCCTCAAATTATGCACTGTTAATTTCGAGGTTGAGGCCGTATTGTGTTTGCTTTTTTGAAAGCCAAAATTGAGGCACACAAAGTGAACACTGAAACAACATCATCCGTATCCATTTAAGTTTTCAGTGTGAGTTGTGACATTGTCTGTAAATAAAACCAGTCTGTGGTGATCAGTTTTCTGTTGCTGTGAGGAGGAGCTGAAGGTTAAAAACTGTACCTGAATTCTTGGAATCTTTTAGATCCCACCCATGTCCTTGTCCACACAGCTACATAGCTGGGCACTCCAAATCATTTTGAAGCGTTTTGCAGGATCTGAGGCTGGCTGTTTAGAAAGTACTACTGGCCTTTCCTCTAAACAACAGGCTGGGGCTTGACGGTGATGCAGGTGTTTTACTGTTTGTCATTAAAGTCTCATTCAAAATGCCATCATAAATCCTTTCAATAAAAGTGAGTAATTCCGATTGAGATAGGTATAGTGTGTGTCTGGACCTGTCTGTATGTTTCATGCACACAATGTTTTGAGTGTTTGTTTTTAGATAGATAGATAGATAGATAGAGTCTGTCCTTCAACAAGGCTCATTTAAAAACATACATTTAAACACATACTTCACAATTAAAACCTACATAGCAACAGCAGCTGTACAGTGTCTATTTTTGTTGTTCGGAGTGGTTATTGCAGACTGTATGAAAGATTTCTTGTAAATGTTTTTCCTGGCCAGTGGAACTTTATATCGTCTGCCTGATGGCAGTAACTGGAAAGAGTGATGGAGAGGGTAAGAGGGGTCCCCTGTGATCAGGCTGGCCTTCCTGATCACAGAACAGTTGTACAGTTCAAATAAGGGGGTCTGTGGTGAGCCGATTATTTTGCTGCAGTGGTTTATTATGCGAGTTTGGTTTTATAGGAGAGTAAAGTGGCATGTACTGTTGACTATACCAATTAACTTAAAGGTACCTTTGAAATTTATTACCACTAGCAACGCTATGGAGCAATGTTTTTATGTTCTGTTTGTATCGTATGTATACGTCATGCATGCGGGGCGACGTGATACACAGATTCATTGATAAAAGGAATATACCGTAAAACTTCAATTAATAGCTGAGTCCTAAATAGCCACCTACCTTGTTTATTGACACTATTCTCATCGTGCACCTGACGTTGCTGCCTTAAAAATAAAAGCGCCTAAACCGGCTGTCGGAGGTAGATCAAATTAATGACATATATTTGATATTATATGTTCATTTTTATACAAGAAATATTCTGTTTGAAATAAATTAACCGTTTCATAGTAGCCTATTTCAGTTTTGTGTAAAAGGAATTAAAGACCAGTCCCAAATGGTGGGAGTGCAGAGTTAAAACTGACATCTACCTTACCAGAAGTTTCTTCCATTTTTGCACACAAAACCTACATTTTAGGCTATTTTTTCCCTTGTCTTCCTGAAGGATTTGGGCTGGAGTGTTGTTGCTTTTGTGCATCTGTTTGTGTGCATCTTTTGTGCAACATTGTAGTGCATGTATATAAATGAACTTGACTTGATTTGATTCTCCATTAAATTGAAATAATTAATTATTGCAAAATGGGGATTAACTATGCTTAAATCAAATTTGTTTTCCCAACACCAAGGATTGGTGATGTTGGTTGTTGTTACTGTTAAATATAAAGTAATAACAACTGTTTCTGTATAACCAAAAACACTGACTGGAAGGGGCTTTACAAAAATTACTCTAGGACACTGAATAGCCAGTAATGTCACTAGAGTTTGTGCATGTCTCTCACAGCCGAAATAGTGTGTAGACCCGCCAAACGCCCACTCGGAAGCAGGGACCTAAACCACATACCACTGACATCAGACCAGCCCTGCCTGACCGACATTTAACACATGTGAAAAAGGGTTTCCTTCTGCTTTTTTCTTCTTTTTCTACTCCAAAAGACTAAGGGAACACCTTATAGTATAACTACTACAACTCCACATTAAATACCACCTTTTTGAGGATTATAATGCACTATTGTTGTGGATACTGTCAGAGAGCGTTTTTCATTGCACTGTACAGTAAATTTCTTGTTTCCTTCAGTCAGTGTTGTAAATGATGACTACATGTGATCACTGTTCCTCTTTGCAAATGCACACTTCATGTGTTTCCCTTACGTCATCATGAATTTTGGAAAATTTCCTATAGTTCACTTTTGTTAGCTGACTTTGTAACTGTAATTTAGCTGCTGAGTGTCTTCATTTTTATGTTTATTTTATTTTGTTCAACCCTTGTAAAACAGGGTTGCAAAGTGAGTCAGTAAGTTAAGTACCAATTAGCTTTAATAAGTGACTTTTGAGGTAGCTTAATGAATGTACTGAAAGGCCTCAGTTGCTGTACCATCAATCACAAACAGCACGGAAGTTTGCAACATAGTAAAGGGAAACAGCTTCAATAAATCATGACAGCATATGTCAGGAAATATGCATTACAAAAGAGGAACAGTGGTCACAATAAGATCCTCACAAACACAAATCAAAATACTTTAAAATAAAATGTTATCTTAACATTACTCCAAGCTAGCTACAGTAAAACTTACAAAGCTTTGAAAAAATGAACAATATTATAATATTAAGATTTTTATTGCAGGGGTTTGTTCTTGATTGTATATTAACAAAATGTGTCCCTGTTTATTTGTCTAGTCTGTGTAAGTATCCAATCTGGAGACTGTAAGTATCCAGATTGTACTTGTTGCAGCAGCTACATCTCTGTGTTGTTGAATTTTCTCTCAACACTAAAGTCAAAGGCAGAGTAGCAGGCTGAGCACTGTTGGTTGTCCTTGATTTAAAAACCTGAAGTCTGGGAGTTCTTTTGATCAGCCACTTCAGTCTGTGTTGCCTGTGACATGAGGCATACCTTAGTCATATTACATTGTTATGTTCTTAGTCATGAGATAATAGGTGTTATTATTATTAATCTTATTATGTTACTTACTTCCCGTTTTGATGTGTCAGCAGTGATAACCGGCATAATGTTGCTGTGGCTCACAATGAAAAATGACTTATTGCTAAGGACAGGCCAATTGTACAATGAGCAAGACAGTGGCATGAATGCAGAAAAAAACTACTTTTTAGGTGTTATTTATTAACCACAATAGCACTTCTCGGTTGAAGACAGCTCAGCTTTTACTGCAGTATAAAGCTCCAAGAAATGGCTGCTTTTTTATGAACTGTGAAGAAAGTTGACAACCTAATAGCAGTTTTTCATGCCTCCCCACTTAACGTCTTGCTGCGTTACTGGACTTTCATCAAATGGGGACTCTATTGATGTAAGGTTTGTAGTGTGCAGGAGCGTTCTTCTGAATTATGTTGTCTTTCTTACAAGATGTGGATGCTTATTAAGCTGTTGGATGCAGATTTGTGGGGTGAACCAGCTGAGGAGCATTAACACACCAGCTCTCACTCAGGCTTTAAGTGATAGTTTGCGTCTTCATCTGTTTGCTTCTGTATGCTTGTGTGCACATAAAATCCTCAGATACCCCATCCCCCCCAACACACATACTCTCCGGTTCCTTTTAAAGTACAGAGGCAGTGAATGAAAGCTTTTGCCATGAAAAATTAAAACACCATTCTCTGCTTGCTGAATGTACAATGGTTGACCCAGATGGGGAACGACTGAGCTTTCAGTAGTTGGACTGTACACTGCCTTGTTTTTTATTTGGGAACAGACATGTGGCACTCTAAAGGGCTTTAACTTACACCTTTGACCCTTACTCTGTATTTGTGTGTAAGAGTGATTGGGTGAGACAGAGAGATAGAAGGGCAAATGTGTTATTTGCTTCTTGCATAAGACAATGTGTTTTTTTCTCTTTCATTGGTCATTGTGCTCAGAGATTATAGGCTACATCCCCATTATGACAATCTGCAGCGTCAAACTACCATTAATATCTGGAAGCCTAAATCTTCATCCTGCCAACAGTATTGTGTACCAGATGAGTGCACATGTTATAAAACACAATGACATTCTTGTTATAAATACTGTAATCTCATTGTGGGTTACTTATTATTAGACATCACCTCACAACCAGTGCATACACAGCTGGGACCCTCATCAGTCGGAGGTTGTGTCAGAACCCAGACTTAACAACAATAGTAAACACCACACCTAGTGGTTTATATGTTTTGAAGGACATAGTTGTGTGTGGTGAATTGTAATATGAACACAGATTGAAAAATATTTGATGGTTCTAGACAGTGAAAGAAAAGGTTGTGTTCCTGCACAATGTCAGCACTGAGTTTATTAGAGACTCAACATTTTTGGTCGTGGACCTTCGTCAGATATCAATTTCCAATGTGAAACACACCTGTTTATGTTTATACTAAAGCCACAGGATGTTACAGCCAATAAAAAGTGGGCTCCAATTCTAAAACACCTGAGACAATTACCACATTAGTAACTGTTAAAAAAAACATCCTGAAAACGAGACAAACAACATGTGTCAAAGTCCTTAGAATACAAATAAATTGTTTAAATTAAAAAACATAGTAAAAGATTACATAGGTAATGTCACAAAGTTCACAAAAAAGGATAAGGAATCAGATCAAACAATAACCAGTACAAGTCTTATATCAAAATTGGTAATCTCGTGATACGTGTGACGAAAGAAATGTATGAATAAAGACAAAAGAATTGAATACTATTAGGAAATATGATGAAAATAGCCTAAAATTGTCACTTGATATTGTCTCAGTATTTTAAGTGAAAACAAGAAAACTTTTTTTTTGTTCTCAAAGTGCTTGAACACACATAATCAGTACTTCAGGTTATTGACAAAGCACTTTGATTATCTGCAGGTCTCTGGATGGCCGTCTGCAGGTTTCCCACAGAAAAGGTCTGCCCCACGTCATTTACTGCCGTCTGTGGCGCTGGCCCGACCTACAGTCCCACCATGAGCTGCGGGCGGTGGAGCTGTGCGAGTACGCCTTCCACACAAAGAAGGATGAAGTGTGTGTCAACCCATACCATTACCAGAGAGTAGAGACTCCAGGTACGAGAGCTCGGCGTGTGATTTTCTATTCTTCAGATGTTATCTGTTCTTTATAAGAATTTAAAGTACTTTTTTTTTTTTTTAAATCAAGAGGAATTATTATTATTATTTATTATTTCTCCTGTTATTTATTGCACACAACTTATTTAATTGTTTTAATGCATACATATATTGTTTTGTTGTTAAATTGTGTTGGATTACATATTTATTTATTTTATCCAGATGTGAAACTATTTGCTATGTTCTAACTTGTCTTGTCTTTATATACATTATACAGTACTCCCACCTGTGCTGGTACCAAGACACACAGAAATCCCCAGCGAGTTCCCTCCTCTGGATGACTACAGCCATTCAATTCCAGAAAACACCAACTTCCCTGCTGGCATTGAGCCCCAGAGCAACTACATACCAGGTACCAGTATGTCTCTGTACATGACTCACACTCAGATACACCAATGCTGGTATGGGGTGGTGATGGTGCAATGGTTAAGAATATGCCATTGGTGTGAGATACCCGGGTTCAATCCCCCACTGTGACCCATCCACCATGTCTTCCCTGAGCAAGACACTTAACTCCTAGTTGCTCCAGTGGCTTGCAACCTCTGACGTGTATAGCAATTGTAAGTCGCTTTGGATAAAAGCGTCAGCTAAATGAATAAATGTAATGTCAAACTTTAGTCTGATTATCTGCATTATGCCAGTGTCAATCTGAACATTATACAACGCTATGGGTCAGGCAGGGCGTTACATTGTAATTACAATTGTAGTTTTTGTAGTTTTTACAATTGTAGATCCTTGATTTTGGGGTTACCCACATAAGTGCCGCTTTTAATTAACCTGCTCTTTTGTACTCTTTCTCAGCACTGCTTATGGTCTTGCATCTAAATCGTACACATGATTAAAATGAATGCTAGAAAGTGATTGACCTGTTGGTCGTTCTTGTACTAGGCAAGACACAGTGATACATGTTTTCAGTCGATCTGAATGGGTCAGGAATTGTTATCGGACATGGCTTCAACATACTCCTCCCCACCGGGGTTAAACAAAGACCAGATGGGTTTTTTTAATGTGACCACATGTTTCTATTAGAGAGGAGAATTTCATGTAATGTCAGACTAGCAGAAACAGAGATGCACAGAACAAACAGGTAGGCAAGTTAGGCAAACTAAACTGATAGATTGCTTTATTTGATTTGTCTCTTATTATAAATATTAGATTAGATCTTGTCTTCCTGTGTTGTATTTCAATCAGACAGCTACTATACATATACAGCAGACATTTTTACCAGGAAATGTTGTCACAAAAATCTGATGAGTTGTTGTCTGTGTTGCGTGTTTTTGTGTATCTCAGAAACGCCACCACCGGGCTACCTCAGTGAGGATGGAGAAACCAGCGATCACCAGATGACCCACAGCATGGACACAAGCTCCCCAAACCTGTCACCTAATCCTGTTTCACCCACACACAGCAACTTAGGTAAGGATTTTGTGTGTGTGCATGTGTGTCTGTGGATGAGTGTGTGTTTGTGTACTTTCTGTCTGTCTGCCTTAACTTACAGACAAATGTTTCAATAGAATATCTCCCATTGGGGAATTCTCTGTTTGATTTTATTCCATTTTTGTAAGAGGAAACCAGGTGATGAAAGAAGCCTTTGTGTTCCCCGCACCATGTAAGCTGTTGAACAGGCCAAGACACCATTCAGCCCATGCTAACATCAATGACTATCCTACGTTTATTCTGTCAGGATGGAGAAACGCCAGGGGGTTTGGCCGGAAAGCTACTGGTGAAAATAACAAAATCACACCAGTTTCATTTGGCAATGCCGTCTAGCTCTGTTCTGGACTTCAAAGCCAAGGACACAATGTTGAAGTTGTTAGAGAGTGGCCATGTTGAGGGGAAAAAGAGCTAATTACCAGAACCAGTTGAAGTTACTGAAAATTATCATGGATAAGCCTGTAATTTGACCGTTTTGGCTCAAGTGTCCCACCATTGAGGGTTGAGTTTCCACATTTTGTCTGGTAAAGGCTTCTGGGAAACAGCGTATGGGTTTGACATTTTGTGACGCAAGCTCAGTCTTAATGTTTTCTTTGGTGGTGTTTTTCTTCCCCCTCTATATCCACCTCAGACCCTTTTCTCCTGACATTTCACCCATTTTGCCTCTTCTTTGCATCCGTTTCTTTTCATATCCATTTTCTCTCTCCCATCTAGTGTCTTTTCTGGTCAGTATTTCTCTTGATTTTTATCCATTTAACCTTGACTCATGTTTCCTGTCGCTTTGTTACTGTTAGTTTCTTTCCTCCTGTATTATTTCAAGTATTTGATCTGCACATCTTTGTCTATTCACAGCTGTCCTAATGGCTAGTAGTAGTTTTTGCACTCCATTCTCTCCAGTCTCTCTATCTATTTTGTTTTGATGAAAGCAAAATGTGTCTTTCTCTATCTCTCTGTATCAGACCTTCAACCAGTGACATACTGCGAGCCAGCATTCTGGTGCTCTATTTCCTACTACGAGTTGAACCAGCGAGTAGGAGAGACCTTCCACGCCTCACAGCCCTCGCTGACAGTGGATGGCTTCACAGACCCCTCCAACTCAGAACGCTTCTGCCTGGGCCTGTTGTCCAATGTCAACCGCAACGCAGCTGTGGAGTTAACACGCAGACATATCGGTAGGATTCCGTTTACATCTGCTCTGCAGATGTGCTCTGCACATATAATAATTCATGATGCTTCTTTTTTAACCAATTCCAAACAAGACATTACTCTACATTTATAATTACTGCTCATGTCTTCATTGTGGCATGTTTGTTATTCTTTCCCTGTTTTCGTTAAGGCCGTGGAGTACGGCTGTACTACATCGGAGGAGAAGTGTTTGCAGAGTGTCTCAGCGACAGCGCCATCTTTGTCCAGAGTCCCAACTGTAACCAACGCTATGGCTGGCACCCTGCCACAGTCTGCAAGATTCCTCCAGGTGTGTGTCAGGCTGACAGAGACAGAGAGAGAAAGTTTGGGACAAGGAGACAAATGGGGATAGAGAACAGAATAGTGAGTGAAACGAGTGTGGAGAAATGGTGAGATGAGCAGTAAGGGAGGTAGATGGAAAGGAAAACTGCAAGGCAAAACTGGAAATTGACAGTTTCTGTGGCTCAGGAGGTTGAGTGGGTCGCCAGCTAATCAAAGGGTTGGCAAGTTGATCCTCAGCTCCACAGTACATCTGCCCAAAAGGCATAAGCTGACATACACAAATCAAATTGGTTTGCAGATTCCTGTATGTACATTTTTTGTGTTCATATGAATTTCTGAATTCAGTATGAATTTGTGTTGTCCCTAACGTCCACAGCTGAGTGTAGTCTTTAGGGGCAGGAATATAAAATGGCAGTAGTGAGGTTTGTCTCAGCTGCCAAAATTATCCAGTTTGAGCACTTTTAATGTCTGTGGCAAAGCTGACGACATTGGAGGACCTTGTTGGCTGGCCAAGTTGTGATTAATCTAAGTAAATTCTTTAAAGTGGTTGATTCAGAACACATTTACTGTGGCTGGATCATCACGACACATGAGGCCACATCTAGCCCATCATTTATCCTCATCACCAGTCCAGGGATGCACATCTTGTCTCCCTTATTAAGATGAATGTATTAAATTTCTCACTTAAGTAAGTCAAGTTTATGAATTAGCTTACAATGCTAGAGAGCTTCCTTTCATGTCAGATCAGTCTAAATAAACGGTTTAAAAAAAGAAGCACAGTAGCATTCAGACCAGCTATCTCCTCCACATTTTCAACTTTCATCCACAGTTCTCACACTTTTAAAAGAATACTCCACTGATTTAGCATTGCTCTCTTATAACATTGTTGGAGAGTTTGAAAAACAGTATCAAAATCAATGCAGCTGAACCATAGATATCGTCTTTTTATTCCTTGACTTCTTCCTGCTTGTCAAAACGTGGCACCTCCATTACACACAATGTAACTTGACCACTGACAGATTGATCAGCGTTTCTTGTGTGTTATGCTCTTAGCAGCTAATGTAGCCTTGAGCCGTTAGCCTCAATCAGAGATGAGGAGAGGGCTGCTGAGGTCTGCTAAGCTCACTTCTTTCTAACATCACACCAACAGATGTTTTTCATTTTGAAACTTGCAGTCTTAAGACCCAAGTGAAGCTATTTTTTCCACATATGCATTAGTACTCCCAAAGACCTGTAAACAGACTTTGATAAATAAAATGATTGGAGTTCCTCTTTAAGCTAAACCTCCCCAACAGCGGTCCACAGTCTTACGTACATCTCCAAATACAGTAAAACCAAGGTGACTGTAACTAGTTGTTGCGACCTGACTTTTGGTTGTTCCCTCCAGGATGTAACCTGAAGATCTTCAACAACCAGGAGTTTGCTGCCCTGCTCGCCCAGTCAGTCAACCAGGGGTTTGAGGCTGTGTACCAGCTCACCAGGATGTGCACCATTCGCATGAGCTTTGTCAAAGGCTGGGGAGCTGAGTACAGGTAAGCTGCACTCACAGATAAGCTTTGGGTTAATGACAGTCGCTCATTTCCTAAACGGTAAACCCAAACCACCACAGGGCTGCATAACAGAGCTGCCTAAGAGATGATATAAACCACAGCCAACTTGTCAGCAACATTATAAGCACTGGTTTACAAATATCAAGTCCTTAGCAAGTCCTTATGTAAACGCAGACAATAGAAACAAACAGAATGTGAATCACATCCCACAATCCAGCCGCCCCCGCTCTCAGACATCTGCTCACACTCTGGTGAATCCAGTGTGTGACGTCGCCGAGACCTCATCGATAGAAAGAGGCCCCAGTTGGCACAACAGACTATTTAAACAAACACACATGTGCTGTGTCAAAAAGAGATGTCAGACTTTCCCTCTTCCATCCCCACCCTGTTTTCCATACAGTCTGACTCACTGATAGTAAAAAAGGAGGACACTGAGGAAAAGGGGAGCAAGATGATTGGCTGGAAGTTGGCTCTGCACGGGAGGTTTCCTCAAGGGGAAACCTTTCAGCTGTGAGACTGCTCACCAGTCATGTCCAGACCAAATGCTGACATGTGGAGACACTTGAAAGCAGGATTCAGGTTACTGGCCCCGCCAAGCCCTCCTCCTCTACCTCCACCTACATCTCACTCTCTTTTCCCACATTGTCTGTTTTTTAAACTATTTTGTCCCTTTTACCTTGTTTTTTTAATTCACAAAAAAACAATAAAATAAACACAAATAAATGTAAATGATTAATCAACGAGAGAAGAGGAAGAAGGAAATCATGCAGCTGGCAAGTGTTTCTGTTCATCTGGCCTGCCAGTGCGTAAATTAGATGGATGACAACATACAGGATACATTTTGCCTGCTGTTATTGTTGGCGTGACTGAGAGATTGTGATACTAGTTGTTTAATTTACTTAGCTCATTCAAGCTGCCTCTAAAGTTTTAACCAAATGAAATGTTCGGTTTTGCAAAAAAAAGTGCCAAATGTGATTTGTCAGAGGGGGAAAAAACAACACAAATGAATCAGTGACAGAGCTCAGAGGCAGAAAGGCCTCAGAAAGACAGGGTTATCATTGGGAGAGGCACACTGAAACCAGAATGTTGTTGGAAATCTTTTTATAGTACATACACACTGCATTTTAAAATGCATGCAGCTGATGTTCACCAGGCACTTTAGGCATAAGAGTTGTCACTTAATTCCACTTACACTTACATCATAGTATTTTTGACACTTCTTACTCTTCTCTCCTCCCCTCACCGTTCTTCTTTGGGAAAAGCAGTAAGGGGTTTTGTTTGAAGACTGTAGGAAATCAGGGAAGAGCCAAAGGATATGGAGATCAAGTTTTTGAAGTATGAAGAACTAAAGAAATTAATTTAACCATTTTTTAAAGGATGTGAAGTGGAGAAACCTTTGCACAAGGTTTGTAGAACAGAGGTAACAAGTGGTTATGAAACTTAACATCCTGTTTTCAGTTTCAGTTGTAGTATAATACTCATAAAATTACATTTTCTCTTAAGCATTATTTGAGAGACAAAGACTAGTAATTTTTGACTGAGGTTATTGCATTTTCAGCTCATCACTGTGTAGATGAGGCATTGATAAGATAGACCGATATATAACTCACAGAAATCCATTCATCCAGTTTGTTTTGGGCTTTCCTTTTGTTTTTTATTTGAGGGCCAGCTTCTTGCTGAAACTTGACTTTGTAAGTTTGCACACACAAGTCCTGCTCTAAACAGCAGAGTATTTAACATCTATTTCTGCTCTCCTTGTGTCACTCTCAGGCGACAGACAGTGACCAGCACCCCCTGCTGGATCGAGCTGCACCTGAACGGCCCCCTACAGTGGCTCGACAAGGTGCTCACACAAATGGGCTCCCCAAGCATCCGCTGCTCCAGCGTCTCTTAGGAAAACCCTTCATCTGGTCACTTTCTGTACACCCCGTCTCCTGTCAGTGAATCAAACCACACAGAGTGCATGCGAACAATAACGGCTACACGAGTACGGAAAGACGAGTCCCCACCTCAGCCAATCTTCAATCTGTAACTTTGTCCTTCCTCCCCGCCAGCTGTCAGTAGCACTTTTTTATATACATGTATTTTGTGGCAAAAGGGGACAAGTGCAGTAAATCAGTACCATGTTAGTATCATCTCTACATTTTGTCTATTATTTTGGCATCTAAGAGCCAGAAAGGCTGCAGCGATGGGATGGTATTTTTTTCCCAATTAAGAGATTCTTTCTTTCCTTATTTTTCATGATTTTTACATTTTTTTGTACAGATGTTAAAGTGAATTGCAAAAAATGAATAACCCTTTTTTTAAGCATTAATAACAATTTTGTAAGGCATGTGAAAGATCATGTTAAATACATTTCACTCGACTTTGTTTCTGTTTGTTTGGGCATTTGATAGGTTATGAAGAAATTTACAAATGTGACCCAGTGATAATATAATGGAAATGTTCAACCACCATTTGTAAACACTGTGTGAAGGAATATACTGTAAGCCTAGCAGGAATATTTGTTTAGGTTTTCATACTATGTTAGTCTGACAAGATAAATAACTGCACATTTGAGTGTCAGACAGAAACAAATGTAAAAGAAAGGAAATTGTCAAATTATAGATAAAACGTTTTCCCCCTCTGATAGCTGTAAACCATACACTGGTTTGAACTGTGGGCCAGATTACTCTGACAAAGCAGTCTGATGCTACAAGATACTGTAGAGCAGACGGGGTACAACTCTTAAAACCCATATATAAGTACTTAAAGATGATGGCGTTCATTAAATGTTGTGATAAGGAGGATGCACTTTTGTAAAATGTTAATATTCTAGTGAAGCGATGCTGACAAAGTACATTCAGTGGCTGTTGTATTCCACAGCTGCAATAGTTCTTGCCAGAGGGTTATATGAAATTTATCCTGCATTCATTTCAGGAAGCTTTGCCAATTTGCAAAATACTTTTGCAGCATTGTATTGTGTAGTAGGTAGTTTATAATAGGCATTTACACAGAACTTGAAAACATCTTACATACTGTACTACTCTGCAAACTTTTAGAGTTGAACACAAAATGTAGTTGGAATACGTGTTTGACATGAGAACTCTGCAGAAGGCTGTGTAAAGCGAACAGGAAGATGCCTTTTCTTTTTTTAATTTTCTCTCTCAGCAGTCCATAACATTGGTCTTATTTTTAGCCATCAGTAATATTGACATTTTGCACACTCAGGACTGTAAAAAACAACATCTGAATTATATACAGAAACCAGTGAAAAGGACAGATGCATGACTCTTGAGACTTTAAAGTCTATTTTGCCACCAATTATTTTTGTAGGACAATAAGGTGATAATGTGGTGATGACTTTGTCCGCTCCAAGTGTTTTTGCATGACATGACAAAATATTGCTAGCAGGTCTGGAGAAACTAACCTTGTGTTTTGGGGTTTTTTTTAACTGTGAAGACGAGGCAGTTTCAGCAAAAAGCACAGCTCTTTACAAAGGGAAATGTTCAGATAGATAGATCGATAGAGGCATGTAAATAACAATAGTTTCAAGATCTGATGTCCCTATTTTTTAGGTCTATGTTATAATGTGACCATTAACCTTTATAATGTTAATGGTTTTGTACACAGGAGAACAAAACAAAAGTTCCGAAATGAAAAAAAAGCTATTGTTTAAATAGAAAAACATAGGATTAGCTTTGGCCCTGTTTCCTTTCAGCCACCCACTGTGATGGAAGTGGATCTATTTCCTTCTGGTTCTATAACACTAGACAAAGACACAGCGGGTGAACATTGACAATATTTGGAGTCTTTTTACAGTACTTATTTACATTAACCCAGCTTTTGATGTTAATGCCAGCCTAGTGGTGCTAATCTTTAACATTTTAGGGACTCAAGAGAACTGCAAAGCCATAAGATTTTACTCTTAAAGCTGGTAGATTTTGATTTCTGTTAAACAATGGATGACTTTTAAACCTTCAAACTGTAGTGTGGGGTAGTTTCAGAAACAGTAGCATCTACTAATCTGAGACAAGACAGCTCTTTGTAGAGCTTCTAGTGTCCTTGACCACAGCAGTCCTCGTCCTAGTGGACTCTTTAACCCCATGGTCAGTGTAATTACCAAGTAGGTAATATTTTGCAAGCAAATTTGTCAATTTTTATATACTCTTCAAGTTATAATGCTTGTGCTTTTTCCCCTTGTTTAAATTGTTCACTGTAATCGTTATTAGTTGTGATTCATGTTTTTGTGCTCAGAATTGGTCATTTAGATGTCTTGTATAAAAGTATACCCTTTATTTTTCTCTGCCTATAAAAAGTTGATGTGATGCTTTATATTTTTGTTTATTATTGTTGGTCTATGAATAAAATATATATCTTGTGGTGATACTGGGGCTGACGTGCCATGAAAGAAGGAAACTGAAGCTAGTTAGTATAAACGTTAAATGTCAAACCACATGTGCATTTTAGTAACTGTTAAGGTTATTCTTGTATTCAGTTTGATTCACTTTGTTGAGCGTAATTGATCAAATATGGAATAATTCAACATCAGAAATCAAAACTAACTTGATTTTATAGCTTAACAAGTTTTGTACTTAAAGGCAGTTATTACAGGCCTCTCTGGAGACATTTCAGGTTTTTTCCTTTGTAGTTTGGGGATTTCCTGCTCTGTGGTGGATAATTTGATCATCAGAAGTAGACAGAAACAGTAATTACAGGCTCAAAGCAGACACTCTCTTGTTTCTTCACTTACTGCTAAGTTACAAGCTAATGCAAACCATAACCATTTGTGCTGTCGCAGAGGCACGGCATGGCTTTGAATATGAATGCAGGCTTTGTTCTGATGCCCTTAAGGTAAAGAGGGGCTGACCAACCTGCTAGACACTGCAGAAACCACTTCACTGTGGTGACAAATTGTTTGGATGTATGAGAGAATCAGTTCAAAGTTAAATGGTGCTTCATTCTGCTGGTTTACTCTTTAAAATATCTGGATTCATTAAAAAACTGTCAGTGCAGTAGCAGTCTTAGAAGTTGTCCTTTTATATATATTTATTTTTTTCCGTTTTTTTCCTTTATGAGATAGCTGTTTTGTGGGATTGGATCAAAGGCGGAAGCAGCAACTTCTACACAGACAGCTTTACATTACCTCTCCACCACAGTCTCCTGCTGTTAGAGCTAGGTTTTGCTTGATCCTCATTCCAGACAACACAAGCATTTAATAATTAAATCTGTGGTGTGCAGGAGAGTCAAACGCAGGGCAAATATGAATCATTGAGTGAGACTGTATGTGTCGTTGCGCATGCGTGTACATCATTGAGATTTGTTCCTCAAAGCATTAGAACAGGACTTAAGTTGTTATCCTAATATATATGGTGTACACAGTCAGCAAAATGAAAACAATGATAATACCGTTTTTGAACACAGTTTTCAAGCATTTGTTTGAATTTGTGTTAAGCAATCTGAATGATCTACTTGGTTCGAAATGGATACCCTATCCTCTATTAGCCAGCTTATGAGTTGTAATTAGGAAACATACAGTAACAAGGTATACAAGAGAACTTTAATTTTGAAACTTTTGGTTTACACTTAGTAGAACCTTTATCCAAAATATATTTTAATGTATTTAAAATGTATAATTACTGCAGAAAGTCATGGTCTTCTTAAGTATACCTCAAGATACCAAATGTTTATCAGGTTTCAAACTAAATAAAGAACTGGATCGTGCCTGTGGTTTTGACACTATCACAGTCATACAGTAGATGATTTAAGATAGCAGACACTTTTGTTGTTGTTATTGTTGTTGTTTTTGAGAAACTGGGGAGTGGTCCTGTATGAGTGAGCTGCACTGAAATTCATTTATAAATCATGGCTTCATATGATTTATTCCACACAGACAAGATCTAGACACTAACCATTTTAAAATGAATGAAGAGCAGGAGGGTAGGGCATATGTTCATGTGTATTATGTTCTATTAATATATTAAACTGTAGAAACAACTACAGATATAAATATAGTTTGGACTGTCAACGCAGCTCTCGTGATTTGCTTGAATTGTAGTGGTGCTGTACTATGCAAGACCCACATAGAGCTCATGCCAAAGAGGAGGGGTTTGTTTGGTCTTTGTTGTTTTTGGTTAAAAATAAATGCTGCCATACTGGTGACACCTTCATTCATTCTACTAAATCTTGGTCTAATGGAAGATGTCATCTCCATTGTTGGTGTGTGGAGCGACCAGAGTTCCTGTGATTTTAGCAGAAGTCACCCATCAGCTGTTTTGGCTCAATACTGCCATCTTCTGGCTGCAGAGATTACAGATGGACCCAAGACAACGTGAACTCCATTGACATAAGGCAAATCTAATGGTGTTATAGTTCCAATAATGCAATAATGCCTTGTAAAAAAAGTTTCACCCCTATTACACCAGGATGCTACACTATTAGTTTGTATCATTGTATGTTTAATGTTTTGACTTGAATCAGTGAAAATTGTCAGCATTAACAGGACATAGATTTTGTAGTAGCCTATTGAAGAGATGTCCTGCTGTTCGTACATTCGTGCCGTTCGTCTGTGGCAGGAGCTGAAGGTATTTAACAAATGACTGAGATGCACATCATGCAACATCAGACAGAATGTAGATGAGAGTATGTCTTCTTGTATCTTGTGTAAATATAGAAATTTGTTTATAGTGTTTTCTAGTCAAGCTGCTCAAGACCTTTTAAAAGTTAACTGCTAAATCTCCATTTTGCCTGTAAGGCAAAGCTAGTTTATTTGAAATGCAAAGAGGACAAGTGCTTTAAATAAGGCAAAGGTAAAACAACATATCACATTATGGTACAATGTGAATAATAATGTTAGGGTGCAGATTTGATCACTAAACAATTATTGAACTCAGACATACAGAGATCACTAAACAGAATTACACTCTTACATTTCTACATCTATGACTTCAACCCATATAACTGAAGAATTTCACCATGAGCCTGTTACTGTGGGCCTGTCTTGGACCTCATGATTACAGCTAATAGTGATTAAATGAACATGTCTGTATGCGGTGGAATAAAAGGGCTCCATGCATCAACAGCGACAGAAGAAACATGGCTCATGTTGTCTGTTGAATTGATACGATTTATTATTGAGGAGTGGGCACAAAGATGAAGAGATGAGTGTCGTCAGCTCTGTCTCCGCGTGAAGGTCACTCTGGAGCAGGTGTGACAGCAAGAACATTTGTTGGTAAACAAATCCATCTTTGGAAAGGTCACCAATTTCTTCATGGCATTCTCTCTCTGACTCTGTCTCTCTTTATCTTCTCCTTATCTCTTCATCTTTCCCCTTCTTTGTCATGTCTCCACTCTCTTCCTGCTCTTTCCTGCTCTCTGTTTACTTTTCTAGCTCCAGCCTGAGGTATTTTCACGAGGAATGCCTCTCATTGGTTGGTCGCAGTTCTGTCTGCTAGGCAGAGAAAAAGACAGACTGCAGCATTATCAGCATTCAGTAGCCACCAACCTGACTGCATGGTAACGGGTGGCTTCATTACAGCTGTCTCTGGACAGCAGCAGGTACCCGGCCCTGCATGCCAACAGAGATGGGCACCCACTTCTCCAAATGGCTGCCGTTGGCACCCTTCCTGCGTGTCACCCACTCACACCCAACCACACACACACACAGACACACACAGATACACACACACCAGCCGCCATGCTAGCCAACATTCATCCTTCCCTTGTCAGCTGTACCACCCGTGCAGGAGAGGAAAGTGTCACACCATCTCCACTGAGTAGACGTTTTGTTCTGACAACATTCATAAGCACCTGGCCAACACTTATGTTCAGTGCAAAAAGACATGCATATAAATTATTCAAATGCAAGGCGGTTCTAAGGGAATGTTTTGTATAGCAGGGAACAAGCAAAAGAGTTGCCCTTTGAAGCAATTTTCTGCTCCTTGGGCAGTTTTCTCTCTATCATTATGTTCTGAGTTTCTCTCCCTACCAAAACCAAGCATACACCTAAATGAAATAACTTAAATGTGTAGTGGAATGCTTTCATTGTTGAATCCTGATATTAATAATAAAGATCAAAGCAAGAACAGGTCAACATTAAACCCAGAAGAACAGTGTGAAAGAACAATCATTGCTGCAACAAGGAGAATGAGAAAGGAAAGTGGTGGGAAAAAGAAGCAGTGAGGGAAACATATTTACTGACATCCATGGGCTGTCACCACTCTGATTAATGGTGGTTGGAATCCCTGCCTAGTGAAAAGGTGTTGTTGGGGTGTAGAGAAAGCCCAGGCGCTGACCTAGAACTAATAGCATTTGACTTGAACAAGCTGTCCAACCTGAGAGAATGGGCTCTGCTGCTGCCGGTACAGCACTGGGCTGGAAAGAAGAGGAAATAAGAAAAGTTAGAAATAGGAATCAAGGTAAGCTTTGGACACTTGGCCTGACTCCACACTGTGTCCATAAAGACTTTGTCCAGTCACTAACTATTCTCTACATAATACATAAGCAATAGTTTACTATTGAGCAGTAAATTTCAGATGAATCATTTTGTGGCATCATTGACAGGTGTGGTGTCACATAACTGTAACTGACATATCCTTTTAAAGGTGAATTATTGTGGGATAGAGAGGACACATACTCAGTATTGTCTGTTTGAATTTTAAACAACCTGAGGAGAAGTTTACATTCTACATTTGAAACATTAAAAAAGATTTACAGAATATTTTCAGCTTGTGATTCCAAAAGAAAGAGTTTGCAGAAATTTGGACTCATGAGCTCAGTATTTCTACAATTCTGACTATGGCCCTGGTAGGATTTCAGCTAAAGATAGTTTACAAGCATCGCCACATGAATGTCAACAAGACTAGTCTACAATTTAAGTTTAAACAGTCACTCAGCATCTTTGATAGCTAAACTCAGAAGTCAAATTTATGACCTGAAAAGGAAAAGAAAGTTGATGAGAAGTTATTACAGTTAGTCCTCAGGAGAGCATGATGAATGTACTCAGTATCATGGCAATGCATCAAATAGTTGTTGACTGCCATGCTCAGGGTAGTGATTTAAAACAAAACCCATACTGTATATCTTAATTTGCATCAGAAGTGATATCCAGGAGTCTTGTATTAGGCCTAAGAGAATTAAGGTTACAAGTCTAAATAGTAGTTTGAGCTATTTTAGTCAATTCATGACTATTTGTTAAACCCAACAATATCCCATAAATATGATACAAAGTTTTAGTGGGCAGTTCAACACAACAACACTGGCTCCTGATGCAGCTAAAGCTCAAGGACTGATCAAAGAAAGAAAAAAAAAAAGAATACTTGGGTAAAAAAAAAATCAAAGAGAGACATGTTGGTATTGCTTACTTAAAAATTCAGCCCTTTCATGGCACTGAAAAACTACAACACAATCACCAATAGCTCCTGCTGACGTTTCCCTGCAAAACACAACAGAAAAAGGTCTTGCTTCAAATACTCTGCCAGGAACATCATCCTGCCGAGGTTGTTTTTGCTGAGGGCAACAGCAAGCCCAACAGCTGGGACATAATGAAGCTTTCAGGCACTTGTTCTCCCATCGTGTAGCGCCAGCCCCTGTCTGCTTCCACCAGATGTTCAATGTTTTCCCTCCAAAACGCTCTGCTGCCAAAATGGGGACGGTAGCTAGCAAAGACGGAACCAGCTAGCTCCAAAGTTGATTCATGATTATAGGGTGATAGTTGGGTTAATTGCTTGTTCCGTGTTTATTGGGCGAGGCCCTGTCACTTCGTTGTCATCTTTTGTGTAGCTGAGAAAGTCAGTTTGACAGTAACTAGACCTGCTGTTATCAGTCTCACTAGTCTGGACTCAGTTAGGAGTAGATAAACATGATGTTACTGATTTATTTTCAAATATCAGGGTAGCTGTCACTGTAATCCATGTTGTTTGATTGCTGATAAAGGATGACATGACAATGTGTCAACGTGGGTCCGATGTCAGCTGGCACAGGTAATACTCCACCAAACCAAATGAGATGTTAGATGATGCAGGATAGCAGAGTGGCATTATGTGTGTGACTCAGCACTGATCACAAGCTGCTGAACCAGCTAACTTCACAGAGTTGGAAGATTCAGCAATCTCTCTTCAGCACTGCAACTGTTGCTATAAATCAGTGCTGTTGAATCGGAGCTACAGATAAACAGACCACAGCAGGCGATGGTGAAACTCTCCATGTCATGTGATGAGTAGTTGTTCATGCAGGAACCTGCAGTGGAAAGAAGACCACTGACGTATGGGAGGTGGTAAGCTTCAAAACATGTTGATACCCCACAGTGTTTCAGCTGTAAGAAAACATGTGCAGTTTGTGAATTGCAAGGAAGTAACTCCTTATGTTTCCTTCTGTTCTGTTAGAGGCTTTTTATAGTTCTGGTAGATCACCTTTTGAGCATATTTTAAACTTCAAATTTAACAGAAACACCATACTTGGCTACACATCCATTACAGAGTACAAACTGTGTTGTGTCTTAGTATCAGAAACAATTGTGCAGCCGACATTACGAACATTTTTTAACATTTAATAATTATTTAATAATGTCCTTATACCACATACTACATAATCTTCAGTTTTCCTCATTTCTGATTGGCTAGCACTTCAAACATATGATGTTTCCCAATTTCACACGAGGGCTGACACACTGATTTTCCCACAATGCAATCACAAAGGAAATGTAGAAATTACTCACAGCTTGAATAAAATAAAATAAAATAAAATGTGGATAGCGGTGACTATTATGTAATAGGAATTTAGGTTTTGTCAAAAGTTACAAGGCTCTACATACCCACGGTACACCTGCACGTGTTTTTTCACTTACTGTGCCTCATATTGAGTCATCTTTGGACTGTTCGAGTATGTAGACTGCTTGAACTTCTCCCTTAGATTGCTTGCACCTGTTTGGGGGGACAGCTTGGTACATGCAGTTTGATGTCCTGACAGAATTGTCAGCCCAAGCCTAAGTCATCTAAATTCATCCTGAGCAGAGGTTTAATTTGCAAGCATAAGTGAAAACACAATTATGTATGGGGCCTTTGACCGCGTTTCAAAATTATTAGCATGCGGGTATCCATAGAAACAGTACTTCTTACAGCTGCAACCTTCTAACAGTTAAGCTAAGCTGCTGGTGGCAGGATGGGTTAAAGTGACTACAATTTTACAATTTTTGTCTATTTGGTTAAAATATCAGCACATTAGCTAGCTTACTTAGGCTATATGCACAAATAAGCCAGCTTTCTTGGAATTGTTGGGTCTGTGTAAATAATATCGCAAAGAGTACTGTCTAGACTTGATGTATATGAAATGTGCAATTAGATAACTTTTGTTATGAACTGGCACTATATAAATAAAACTGAATTGAATTGAATTTTTAAATTAACCGATGATGATACTGAGGAAATACGATGTTCTCCAAACCAGGGCTACACCTAACATTATTAAAATGTTCAGCTCACTTAAGAGTTGTCTTTTCATTTGATTGATCAAGCCTAAAAAATGCCCACTACAATGTACCAAGGTGATGTCTTCAGATCGCCAACAGCCCCAAATCCATTTATATTCAATTCACAACGATAAAAATGAAAAATGACAATTTACTGTAAAGAATTAATCAGTTAAAAATAACATTTGTTTCATAGTTGATTGAGGATTGATTAATCAAACAATATTTTCAGCACTATTGTAAACTTTGTCTTTCTTAATACAAGGCCAAGAGTTTTTAAGTCTGTCATCTGTTTCAGAATGCTGATCACTTTTTAATTAGGGTTTGCTCTGTGTGTGTGTTTGTGTGTAAATGTGTTGTGTTGTGATGCATTTTCCTGTTAATTACACCATCTAATCTACCCCTTGCCAGTGGAATCATGTTGCAGGCTAACCAAATTAATTGAGACTAGTTATTTTTACATATGTAATTAATTCAAATCATATCATTTATGTTTTCCTCAGTTTCTGCAAAACTGAAGAGGGACATAGTCAAACCTGGTTTTCTTTTGGGCAAATGAAGAAATCTCTATGGGCTATCCTGTCACTGATCAATGCACATTTAGATGTTTAACATCTGGCAAGCCACTGGAAATTGGCTTCTATGGCAACATTGCATTGCCATCATCTTCCCATCATTAGCTTTCACCATTGCCCCGGGGTTCATAATGTCGTTAGCTTACATAGAGACGCAGTAAAGTGATGTTACATGACGTTTCTCAACTCCTTTTATTGAAGTAGCCTGCCATGCAGCCTGCTTGTCCTATTCCATGGGCACCACAGGGAAATAAGACATGATGAGAGCAGAGGCTTGATGACAAGAGGTTTAAAATTTCTTGCGTCAAACATCATTTAATTTGGGGATTAGGCAAATAAAAAGCATCACACGAGCTAGCAGGAAAAGCTTTCTAGCAGTGGTGTAATTTTACGTGCTCATGGAAAATGGGCTATAAAGGATTTGGTATTGAGCCAGTTGGCCTACACAAGCTTTTATACATTTTCAGTCTCTCTTTTGCATCCAGACCCTAATCTGAGGCACTGTCTACTCACATCTGTATATACCATAAAGAGGTTTAACACTGAAATTCAAACTTGCATCATTGCTGCACTAGTTTTAATCAAATGTGCAGTCAAAATGATTAGCCACAATGACTGAAATTATGTAGTTGTAATTACAAACAGATGGGAGGCTTTATTTGCACTTAAGGCGACTGTGTGCATGGGAAATGCAGTGTGAACAAGAATAATTAAGAAGTTAAAGTCATGTTTTTTCCAACTTGTGTTTAAATAATCAACACTATCATGTAAATTTATTTTAAATTAGCTATATAGTTGTATTAATGTTTTGCTAGGAGCAGCCATCACCTTCAAGCCTTCAGGTTGTGAAGATACAGAGATTTTTATGTCTTTATCGAGACCTCAGTTTGTTTGTTGTCTGGAGGGAAGCAGCGGGTAAAGGCTGAGGTGCCTCATGCTGAGATGTTTCACGATACCCGAGGGCTCATCGGGATGGCAACTCATCAAGAAACCTAACAGGACTTTCTGCTTTAGTGGTGCATTTATCTGGACAAATGTCAAGGAAAAAAATGCTATGTGTAAGATCATATGTCATAATTCGTTTCAGCTGGTCACAGCTTTAAGAAAAAAAAAATTAGTTCGTTTTATTTGCAGTGAACAGTTTGCATTAATGGCTGCCAAATATAGATTGCATTGGTGGAATTTAACAGCGAATATTGATTTATGCATACTCCCCAAAGAAGACTAAATTGACAAATTTGTAGGGCAATAAGACATCAAAAACGCAATGTCCAGGCATTCTGTTGTCTGGGTTTTCCAACTCATTTACACCACAGTTTGGACAAAACATCCACTTGTACACAAGAAGTATCAAAATCTAATGGGCAGATCACAAAATAATTTAATGAGCTTTCCCAGAGGATGAACCTGTTGCATGAATGTGAGTGAAATGTCAGCTTTACACACTAGATTTTTAAAGGCTGAATAATCATGAAATCTGTTGTGGATATTCGTGTTCACCTGTGGATAGATTCTAATTATGTTGGTTAGTCCTTGATGTTTATCTCTTGAAAGAAGAAATGCCTTGCTAAAACTTACATTTCATATTATCCTGCCAGTCCAAGGATCAAAGCTTTACTACCAATCTCCGACTATAGTGCAGCCTATCATCCATATTTATTCTAAAATCATCTGGGCAGATTACAGTGAACATATTTTCCTTCATTTGCCTTTTACTAGCTTCAAGGATATAAAAATACATAATTAATTAATTTGTTGTCTATTCTGTCCCAACACTTTGATATGGTGTAATCCATATTGCAACTTCTAGGGGCCACTAGCAGGTTCTAGACTTAAGTGTCCAACCTATTAATTATCAAACCATTTCTATTAACTTAAAACAGGCCGCAAGCGTAATTTTCTTTAAACTTCAATTTGGATGATGTGTGTATGTGAAGTAGTGATCAAAAGCTAATATTATGTGGGTTTGTGGAAAAACGTGTTCTAAATATTACATTTTCTTGGTTATGCAGCTCTGCCTTCTTGTCCTTTAAATTAGGTTCACTGCACTCGACACCACCAGCTTGCAGTTTACTCAGTGTACAACAGAGGTCACTAGAAGCTGCTCTTGCATGAAGTTTGCTCATCCCCTCCATCAGAGCTGGTGTGTCACACTGCATGCTGTGGACTAAAGTTCCCAAAAGATGCTGTAGTTGTGAAAGTCTTTCTTTAAGCTACCATTAACAAACAGCTTGTATCTTATTTCCACCCGATCTGATTCAGCAAACCTGCAAGCACAGGCGTGCTTTATTTATGCTAGTGTATTTTATGCATGACAGTTTTGCTGAGGGGAAAAAAGTTCCTCCTCCCTGTCCTCCCCATGTTTCCCCATTGATTTTGGCGCAGCTTTGAAGTGAATCTGCGCCAGAAGTGTCACTTAGATAAATCACTGTTAGTCCAAGCTGGCATAGCTCGGCACTGGTGACAGAAGGGAGAATTCCACGCGGATCAAATAAATACAGATGTGAAGTAATTAGTTGTATTCCCAAGGAGCCTATTGTGGGCATGTTAAAGATGCCAGGGATCAGCTGGCTTTCCCACTAGCAGCTTTTATCAATTTAGACCGGAACAGAAACTAGGTGGGTCATAACCCATGTGGCTTTTCATGAGTCACATATCCAATGTGCAGTCTTGGAAATTAGACTTGGTGAAATGTCTGCAATGCTTAAAAATTTAAATAAGAGCTGACTTTTGTGATCAACAACAAACTGGCCTCTTCTTTAACAGAGACTGGAGACATTAATCCTAAAGGTGGTGTCAGATGTTATTGCTGAGTCTATTACTCACATTTTTAATTTGTCTTATGTCCAAGTCAATAGCCCAAATCTGGAAAGCTTCTTATGTTCAAAAGGTGGGGACCCCTCAATACTAAACAACTACCGTCCGATCTCCAAACTCTCAATCTTGGCTAAGATCCTTGAATCCCAAGTAAATTTACAGTTAAAACAGTTTTTACTTCATAATTATATTTTACAGTTTTCCACTCGCTTTATATTTCTCAGATCGTTGTCAAAATCAAAGTTAAATAAAGTCAGACTTTATTGTCATTCTCCACATTCAAGTATATAACCGAACAAAATGTTGTTTCGTTCACACCATGGTGCATAAACAAAATAAGAATAGACAACAACAAATCACAATATACTAAAGTAGCAACACAGCCCTCAGACCATATACATCTACTATAATCTATATAGTAGAGTAATAATATATATATATATATATATATATATATATATAGAGAGAGAGAGAGAGAGAGAGAGAGAGAGAGAGAGACCTTTTTTTGTAAATATGTGGAATATTCTGAAGAAGATTCTGTGGAAAAATCTGACCTGACAGACAGGAACATCAGCCTAAGGAGTGTTTCACATGCTTACATTTTTAATTTTGTAATTTCTACCGTTGTGCTATCCAGTCCTTTCTTTTTCTTTTCTGCATCACAATGACATTGTCTGTCAACAAATTATAGTACGAACAGTAAAAATGTAACTGTAAATCCTGTCCAATTTCTTGCATCCATCCATCGTCAACCGCTTATCCCGCGTACAGGGTCGCGGGGGGGCTTCAGCCTATCCCAGCTGACATTGGGCAAAAGGTGGGGTACACCCTGAAGGTCGCCAGTCCATCGCAGGGCCATTTCTTGAAATGTATAATTTTATACTGTTGAAATTGATATGACATACTGATATTGCAGCACTGTGCATTTTCAATCATTTTCATCATTAGCCATAGTTTACATCAGAACACATTTAGTATTTAGTAACATTTAGTAAAACACTTAGTATACTATTATATTGATGACACAACATTTTGACTATACTGTTCGTACACAATGTGTCATGTTCTGCCTGTTGGCCATGTTTATGTTTAGCCTTCTGTGAATTTTTGTTATTTTTGATCAGTTCAGTATCTGTCATTTAGTCTGTTGTTCTTTGGGGTTCAGTCCTGTCTGCTTTCCTGTGTCCAGTAACCTAGTTTATATCTGTGTTTAGTGTTGTCCTGTTTCCCAGTTGATTCCGTCTGTGTTCCCTACTTCATTCTGTTAGTCAGTTGTTTCTTGTTTAAGGTTCGGTTCCTGCTCTTGGACGTTAACGTATAACTGACGCTTTCAGCCAGCGTGACAAAGCGTAAGGATTTTACGCTAAAGGTACCCTTCAGCGTCGGTATGAAACGCCCCTGTTTCCTACGTTGCAGCAACACAAGGGAGGCTAACCCTACCTGTTAGCACGGCCGATGTGCGCAGCTGTAGGGTTAGCCGGTCGACATCCTATGGTCGACACCCATACATTCAGTGACTTGGGTTTAGGCACTAACATTTCAGATGGTTGTGGTTAGGGCTTCGGGGGGCTGTCAACACTTTTATCATGAACGTAGCTAGCTAGCTAGCTAGCACTTCCGGACGCCCCGGAGCATCTCATACAGACGCTTCCGGAAGCTAAAGGGCACCTTTTGCGTCAAATACCTATGCTTTGTCACTCTTTCTCAAATCGTCGGAATATGACGCCCTGAGCTGAGAACGGGCTCGTTCTCTATGTAGCCTTATTATGTTATTTATCCGCATCTTTAAGTTTACTTAGTATCTGTCTTGCCTCTTAGATTTAGCTCTGCATCTCAGCCCTGTGTCCTAGTTCTGTGTTTCAGTTCATGTCTTAGTGTTTACTTCTGGTCTGTGTACTTGTGTGTTCTGGGTTAACTGTCTCTCTGCCAGCCAGATTCTCTGTTACCCCCGGTTGTCTCTGCCTGTCTGTCTCTCTGTTTTCCTGCTGTCTCTCTGCCTGCCCCGTTAACCTGATCCCAGTCACCTGTGTTGCTCCCTCCCAGCTCATTAATCCATGTGTGTATATATTCTTGTTTGTTTCCTCAGTCTGTGTCCAGTCATTGTAGTTTAGTGGTCTCACTCAGTCACTCAGTGTTCTGCTGCCTGTTTGGACTTTCCAGTCAACTGCGTGTAAGCCTGTTATCTGTTCTCATTTGGATTAAATACCCTGTACTGCATCTGCTCTGCCTTGGTGTCTTGCATTTGGGTTCTCACCACATCTGCGCTCACCCACGAATCGTGACACAATGACACAAGGCCTTGTCATTCTGATGACACTGACATGTTCAATGAAATAAAGATTTGCTTTTGAGAGATTGACTAAGGATTTTGCACAAGTTACTGGCTTTTGCAGGTTATTCGCTGTGCTGTTTTTTGGATGTGTTTTTCAAAAAATGCACTTATTGTTTTGTAAATGTTAGGGATGATTCGAGAAAATGTACCAAAGCGAATGAGGAAAAACTGTGAAAAGTAACCACAGGAGCGTAGCTGGTAATGAGCAGAATTGAGACAAAGAAGGTTACAGAGGTAGGCTGGAAGTTTACCTAGTGTACGGTTATGGCTTAATATATAAAAAATATACCAGTGCTGTTGTCTGCAGGTGGTCATTGATGTCCAACCCACCAAATCATAAAGAATGCAATGGTGAGTAAGGGACTTTGTATTTTTGATGAAATGTAGAGAACCATGATACACTGAAGACTCCATAAAATTATTTATCATTGTATGCAAAAATACTAAGACCCTAAAGCAACTGTAAGGAAGCTTTTGAGAAGACCATGAACTTAATTTTCTGATTGAGCAGAAAAGTGACCAGAGCAGTTTGTAATGGCTGAAATGCAGTATGAAGCTCTTGCACCCCCTGTGCTATGAAAGGAACATGTGTATAAATGACAGTGCCATCAGCATAGAAGTGTATTTTTGCTTGTATGGCCTTAAAATAGAGAACAGAATAGGTCCCAAAAAAGACCCCTTGGGGACCCCTTTCGTTATCTCAAGAAACCCAGATTTGTGTCCCTCTGCATGGACACATTGAGTCCGATCTACATACTTTCTAAACCCTTTAACAGTATTAGGAAAGAAACCAGCATCCCCAAGTTTGGTAAGCAACGATTCATGATCCACCGCATCAAATGCCTTGGATAGATCTATAAACAAGGCAGGGCAATGCTGTTTTCTGTCTAAAGCACCAATAATATTTATTTATTACCACAACAGCAACAGTAATTGTACTGTTGCCAGTTCCAAAACCAGCTTGAAAAGGTTTACAGTTTTTCTCATTTGCTTTGGTACATTTCTCAAATCATCCTTCACATTTCCAAAACAGTAAGTTCATTTCTTGAAACATTTTGAAAAAACAGCACAACACAGTGGATTACCTACAAAAGCCCATAACTTGCTCAAAATTCTTAGTCTATCTCTCATAAACAAATCTTTATGAATATTTATGTTACGAACAAGTGGTAAAAATGTTTAGTCAAGTGTTTTCTGATGTAAACTACTTTTACAGATTCATATATACACTTGTACATAATCATTTGCTTCAATGTGTCAAAGCATTTGCAATTTGTTCAAAAACAATGAGAGATTTCTTTCATGATGTGCACAAGTGACGAGATGATGTGAACAAGTAGTTTTAAGAATTTCAATTCTGATCTGAGAAATGCACCAAATGTCTGAGAAAAACTGTAATGTACCCAGATGTTCAAAGATCTCAAATTAGAAATGTGTATATCAATTGATATATTGAAGAGCATCATAAAGAATGTGGTGAAGGAGATGTGGTTGTTTTTCCTGAGAGGCCTTTGTTTTTGAATAGATGTATTATTTTTGTCAGTGTTTTTTGTGAATTTTGTCATGTTGTATATGTAGCATTTTAATATGTTGTCTTTATGTATGGCTGCTTCCTTGGCCAGGTCTCTATTGTAAAAGAGATTTTTGATCTCAATGAGACTTCCTGGTAAAAGAAATGTAAAATAAAAAAAATAAACAAAAATATATATTTTCAAATTCCAAGGTATAAATTTGTTAAAAACTTCATGCACCACCACTGTATTGCTAAATACAGCTAATGCTAACTGCTTTTATATTGTTCATAGCCATGACGCTTCATGCACTGCAACATTCTGAGAGGCACATTCATTTACCTTTCTGGTAAAAAACCTCCAGCAATTGATGTAAAACACACTCTGATCTTCACTGCAACAAAAAAACATATCTTATAACAAAAGCACTGCTTTAAGTGCATCATCTTATAATAAAAGGAGTGTACGTTTGCCACATAATACTGCCATTACAATTAATGCTACATCCTTGTGAAATTGAAACCCACTTTTTTGCTCTCGCAATTATAGGCTCCTTCAGGAGGGGACGTATTTATGCCCAGCAGTTAGCAATGCATTGATTTAATACGTTTCTAATCAGGACATACAGCTTCAGGGCCTAAAATGTTAATTCTTCCTGCTGCTTACAAAGTAGCCTTTGATTTTCTGTCATGGCAGTAATTACAATGTTTTGCCACTAGACAGGGAGAGAGCTTTGTCTCGTCTAATTATGAGGTAATCATTGCTGTAGTGCCAGCATTTGTTCTCACCTTTTTGTTAGTACTATTTTAATTTTATTTTTACAGCTTCCGGCTATTACCTTCCCTTCTAATTCACACTGTGACACTGCTAACACTGTGTGTGTGTGTGTGTGTGTGTGTGTGTGTGTGTGTGTG
>JAPMOB010227963.1:0-20830 GCA_029875015.1 Lepomis gibbosus
CACACACACACACACACACACACACACACACACACACACACACACACACACAGAATGATGGGATAAGCTTGGCAGAGAAGTAAAACAAAACCTAATTAGACTAAATCTTATTAAGAGCTCATCAACTTTCAATCCCAACTGTTTACGTTTAACTGATTTCCATGACAACATTCAGACTATACGTCCATGAGAGAGTTTGTGTGTGTGTATGTGTGTGTTAAGTGATTGTGTTAGAGGTTAGAGCAGACAGTATTTCAACCCTTACCCAATTCTGCTCTTTGTTGAAGTCTATAAGAGAACAGTCGAAGGTCACTGTGAGCATTTTGGGCAAACACACTACATCAGTGTGTGTGTGTGTGTGTGTGTGTGTGTGTGCGTGTGTGTGTGTGTGTGTGTGTGCAACCAAAACAACAGTAAGGGTTTAAAGGCTTTGGCTGCTTTTGACCTAACCAGATTTTACACACTTATCCTGAATCAAGACTAAAACACACACACACACCCGCACACACGATCATTTGAAAAACGATCACATCAACGCTTAAAGAATAACTTATAGACTTTCAGAGGGTAAACAACAGACCAGGTGCCGCAGCTCTCCATGATCTGCAGGGGTCTTGGCTTTGATCTCAGTGGATGCTTCACAGCACTTTGAGCTGTACACTGATGTGTCCAAATGACTCTGCTCATCTTTATAGGATCTGATTTTAATGTAGATGTGTGTCTGTGTTTGTCTCCTCACCTTGCTGGCCTTCAGCACATTGATCTGTTCTTCATTCACTGTGTCTTTGTTCTTCTCCAGGAAGCCCTCACACTGGTATTCCACCTGCTCGACAAGCACAGCACAGTTTGCGTTACAATATCTATTAGGACGTCTCACGAGTCATTTCTTTTTAATGCAAATCTCCGCTTTATATTTTTGCATTCCTAATCACATTCCTGCAGGTGAAGAAATCATACTCAAAGAAACCTCAGTATTGGCATTGTCCTAATGTTTGGGGTACATTGATACGGTCAATGTTTTCCATTTTTGGTTTTAAGTCAAACTGAGGTGGTCCAGTGACAGCTCCGAGGAAACCAGTAAACTCTTCACAGCAGCTAATATACACTTCACACTCCTGATGCAAGTATTTTTGAATACATCTTTGCAAATGTTTGATGAGAAATGTTTCCAAGGATCCCATTTTAAAATCACGGGGCCTCATGGGAAAGCCTGCGTTAGTCCTTGACCCATTTATCTGTAACGTTAATGTGAGGATCTAAAAACAGACATGACAAATAACACTGCATCATACAGCATCTCATTACAGGATATGAAACCTATTACACTAGAGTAGATTACACTAGTCACTAACACATACATGCTAAAGACTTTATTACAAAACTGATTTTTGTGTGTGAAAACAATACTAATAGAAAACGTCATCTGTCCTCCGGCCATCCAAAAAATCTCTCACACCAGCACTGCAGCAGCCCCTGCAGCCAGTTTGCTCCTAAATGCTGTCTGCTGAGCTAAACACTGTAAGGACTTTTAAACAACCACTATGCAGATATGTAGCAAACCTAACGCCTTTCAAGCCCACCTTGTCAGCAAAATGTTGGATGATAAAGGCGCGGTTGGACATGCGTGGCTTCTCGAACAGGGTGCAGGTCTTTAGGTGAGTGTTGTAGAGTTTCTGAGCCCACGAGTCATCCGAACCTTTAGGCATCTGGTATAGAAACGGAGAAGACACAGTGGAAACTATCATTAAGACAACATGTTATTTAAGGTATTGTACAGTTTATTATATTGAATTACTTTAGTGTTGATTTTTTAATGGTTACACGGGGTATGAGAATGATTTTCAAGTCGAACCAAATGTCCATGTTGTGTTTGCGTTACTCTGCAATAAAGTCAGCAATGTGGACCTCCTCAAATGTCAACAGCTTGTAAAATGACATTGCAGTGATGGCCACAGAGAGATTAGCCAATATTGTTAGTGTTAGTGTGCAAATAGTACAGATACGAGCTCTGTCTTTACCCTGCACACAACGGGAATATTTACTCAGATAACTGGTATACATTCGTATACATTCACCAAAGCTCAGTCAAAAAGAGTCAGACTGAATTGAATACAATTTTGTCAAAATCTTCGTCTCTCATTCAGTTTCACAGTGTCCACTGGACAGAAAGAAGAGTAACTTTCAGGCCTGTGATCATTATTTCATATGGGGTTTCTTTCCTGCAGGTGAACTCTGATGTGAACTACGCCTGTAGGTGTTGGAGACTTGGATTTATTGTGTGGTTGGAGGCACTGTCAGGTCAAATGTCAAAAAATGTGAAGCACAATGTGGGTGTGAACGGGCGAACGGTTCTCACAGAGATATTCAAGCACATCCCACGAGCCTTTGCTCAACTTGCAGCGTGGTCTCGCTTCACTTCTCCTGTTTGTTTACATTCATAAAAAACTTTTTATTCCATCAACAGTATTCATAAGTCACCAAGTCTTATGTAACTGTATATTCTTAGCTTGTGTGTCAATGAAGACTCTTGTTAAGAGTTATGATCAGTCTATTTTTTCTTTTTTTTTTAGAGATTCAATGCCAACTGTCATGTGAAACAGTCTCTCTGCATCTCAAGTGTCTTTTAATCGCGGTAACTTACCAAAATAACTTATATGTAATATAATCTGCAACATTTTTTAGGAGACTAGATTAAAAGTACCTTGCACTCCTCGTCCAACAGGTCCAGGATGCCCATCTTGGCCTCTATGAGGTTGATGCAGGGCTGATTGTCGTAGAAGTCAATCAGAGTCCAGGGGATCTCCTCCCTCATGTACTCCTCCTGCTCCAGCTTGAACACATGCTGTGCACAAACACACGTGGAGATTACGCTGTGGACTTGGCATCACATTTTATGTCACATCTGTAAATATAATATAATGTGCAATCTGACAGGTAAAGCAGATGCTGCTCACCATGTTGAACTGTTGTTGGAGTTTCTCATTAGCGTAGTTGATACAGAACTGCTCAAAGCTGTTGATCTCAAATGTCTCAAACCTTGAGAGGAAGAACAACCAGAGGAGGAGTCACCCAACTGGATGACATCTATTACAAGGCTAACGTGTTAAGTCATCTAAAACTTGGACAAATTATTTATGTTGCCCTTGTTTCACATATTTCCAAAAATTATTTCCTATGGGTTAGCTCAGATTGGCTAGTTACCCCACGCAGAGAGGCGAACACACAGACGTACCCGTAGATGTCGAGGACCCCAATGAAAGAGTGCTTTTTGATATTGGTGATTAGGGCTTTGTTAACATGCTCCACAATCCAGTTGAAGAGCTTGGCGTAGATATGTTTGGACAGCGCGTCACGGGCGTTGGTGGCCTGCAGGCGGGGGAGGGGCTTTACATACGTCTCCGTGGCCGTCTTCAGCTTCCTGTGGCACAGCCACTGAGACATGTCCTGGTAGGACACACCAACCAACTCGCAGAATGCCGTCAAGTGGCGATTATTGGCCTACAGGAAAAGAGAAGAGAGATCCTAACAATTACCAGGAGAAACCCAACAAGATGTCAGTGAAGAAAAGGTAGATTCCCTCATCTGGATCCCAACTTTTTTGGATAAATGTGTCCCAGTGACACCGCCCTCCCCTCACAAGATGGAGGTGATCAAGTGGTGCAAATAAGCAGCATTGACTTATTGCCTCTGTACTTAATATTAATATTAAGTAAGTATTAATACTTAATATTCAGTGTCAAGCTTTTGAAAAGCAACAAAACTCTTGAGGTCTTTTGACCATATAAACATTTCAAATTGCTTGAGAGTCTTGTAATAATAAAAAGAAACCGACTGGACACAAATGCAACATGTCTCATGAGACTATTTGCAGACACAGCTTAAACTGAATCAGCACATATGTAGGTATGACTGAGGAGTGACACGTACTGAAAGATGCATCCCATTTGAATATCACATAACTACAA
Organism: Lepomis gibbosus; assembly: GCA_029875015.1. Classification (NCBI taxonomy): domain Eukaryota; kingdom Metazoa; phylum Chordata; class Actinopteri; order Centrarchiformes; family Centrarchidae; genus Lepomis; species Lepomis gibbosus. The sequence continues at coordinate 3,966 of JAPMOB010227963.1, forward strand.
GTCATTTCTATCATGCTTAATCTGTTTAAATATTATCCTCACAGGAATGACGCTGCTGTCTGAGTCTCTGTCCTTTATCTCCACGTTTCCCAGATGAAGAATAGCAGCCAAAACCTGGAACAACCCCATCTGATAGGACTCATTAATCCCTGCACAGGAATAAAACACACACAGATAAACAGACACACACTCTGGTTATTAAGGAGGTGTCTCAAGTCCCACTACATGCCCATACTTAACCTTTGTTTCTATTTGTTCATCATACTGTATACTTTGATTCAGTTATTAAGGTACATCCAGCAGACACATCGGTTATCTTTAAGATAGAGACTGCTGGGTTACAGATTTAAAGGTGTATTTGCTTTTATATTTGAGAGAGTGCATGTTACCGAGCAGTGTGAAGGCATCGCGTGTGTTGCAAAGCTCCTTGGTGTCGTCCACGCCATCGATAACAGGGCTGCGGCCCTGTCTGGTGTACAAGAAGTCGTTTGCACTGCCTGAGTGGAAAAGCAGAGAAAGTTAATGCATTCATAATACATGCAGTATGTGGAGTTTTACTTTGTGCAACTTGGGTACAATTGTGCTATCAAAGCCTCCTCGTTTATCACGCAGAGCTGCATCAGAAAAAAACAAGTATCCGGCCACAAGGAAAATACTTGTTTCTGATTGGCTATGAGGAACTGTCTGTTAAAATCATCATCAAGCTCACGTCTAAGTAACAAAGGCTGGATTATGCTCAGTCAGTGCTCAGGTTAGCTCTGCAAGTAACAACAGCAACAACTCTGGTTTGTTACGATAACGCTGAACTATCAAGGAAACCAAAAGAGGTTCAGTCAGTCGTCAGAGGAGTTTCTGAGTGGTCAAAGCACAGCAAAGTTTCCCACAAATAAAATAATACAATACATTTGTTTTCCTACAGACTCTAGGTCATTCATTTCCCCTTATTTAAGGGTGCATGGGAATGTTCTTCATGAGCACATCCGAGAAAGCAAATTCTACACTTTCTATTTCCACTATCAGATCAACATAGACGCTATGTTAGGATTTTGCAGATGGTTTAGGGTTCTTAGAAAACAGTTCAAAATAAAACACTTCTTTGTAAGAATGATCTTAGCTCAACTTTACCACAATCAGTTTCTTTATACACACACACTTCGCACTTAATTAAGGCATGGCCTGTTGCCTGGCCACGAGAGGCACGGGCATGGCTGTGACAACCGCTCCATTTACTGAGCCAGGAAGTCAGCAGGAAAGGAAAAGACAGCAGCTGTGTCTGTGTGTGTGTGAGAGAAGGGAGAGGGAGAAGGCCAACTGAGTGGCTGTAAGTGACAGTGCCAGCAGTGTGTGTGTGTGTTTGTGTGTCGCATGAGTTGGACGAGCAGGTGCAGGTCCACAGCGGGAGTGCTCTGTATGCAAGCCTGTTCAACCACTGAGTCAACGAGTTTGATACGTCTAAAATGTAATATCTGGCAGCTCTTGAGAGACCTCACTGTGGTTTATGAAGATTATTTTTTAGAGATTTGAAAGGGGGGAATATTTTTTTATTATGTTGTAGGCCCAGTGCAGGATCAGCTCTAGTAGATGTTGCCGTTAAAAATGGTTCTGGATAAATAACTCGATAAAACTGGCAATTAAACTTTAATTTTTCACTGAGTCACTGAGATGATGGATTTTGAGTGTTTACAGTTATTATGCTGTGGAGAGCCACTGCAGCCTAGATTTCTATGTGTCAAGGTGCTGCAGCCCACTCCACCACTGTGAAAAATATGAATGGAGTGAGTTGTTCCTTCTGGTGAGAGAAAGTGAGCCTATTTCAAGCAACTGGTGTTGTAGTTGCTTATGGTACAATTAAAAATGGTCAACTGTGCAGCTCTGAGTGTGTGTGTGTGTTTGTATGCACACGTGCATGAGACTTACTCAGCTTCAGAGTCTTGAACTCAGGCAGATGGGATGATGCGCACAGCTGATAAAAGATATGATAATTCCTCTCCTCGTCCGCCTGGAAGAAAACATGAAGATGATACAACGGGGGGAATGCGACACATGAGCGGTATTAATCTACACATCCTGATCACAAGCCTTTTTCAACTTACATCCATGCAGGGGAAATTAACTGTGTCTGCATTAATATATAATCACATGAACTTTACAATGATACAGTTTGACAGTTTAACATCTGGAAGCTCCACTGAAGCAGTTGGTGGTTTAGTACCTTGCTCACGGGCATGTAAGCAGATATTATTGAGTGTTTTTTCCTGTAAACATAAGCTATGGCCCACATGCACTGTACATCCATTCATGCATACATCCATTCAAGTACCCATAGAGAGGTGCTACCAGATAGACCATAAAGTAAATGGACATAATTAATACTGGCCAGTACCTCCATATAGGCAGGAGTGTGTCTACAGTGAGAAACATCTGGAGCTACCGATTCATTTCCAGTGAAAATAAATAGCTCAAAATTTAAAAGGATTTCAGTAAAACATTTACCTGTGTCCTACATTGGTGCTACTACACCCAAACACACACACCTATAAATAGGTTGTACTGGAGCCAAGCATGTAAAAAATGTGAGGAGGAAATTAATCACGTTTTTCTGCCAACATCCTCACTCCCTAACAGTGAGTCTATAGAGTTAAAATAGCCTTGTTCTTTACCTATACGCTGCCCTACTGGCAAATACACCCGCTGAATATACAATAAAGTTACATAACAGGCTGGTAAAATGTATCTAGAATGTATCTTGGACACAGGTGTATAAACCAGAAAATATTAAGTTATAAGATCAAGGAAAGGCCCCAAACACTAGTTTTAAAGTTTTTCTGCTTGTTAAATATATGCAGGGATTTGGCTTCTCTGAGACTGTAAAGACAGAGAAAGGGATTTATAAAGAAAGATTTAGGCACGAAAGGGATACACATTCAATCATTACACAAGAATGTTTTTGACACTGAATAGAGCGAGAAAAAGAGGTAAGTAGTAAGTAGTAAGCTGTGCTGTAACCAGTGAGACAGATGGATCATTATTGTTGAATGGTGGGTAAAATAAGTAAGGGGGTGTATGTTATTTCTGTCTGTATCTGATAGTCAGAGACAAGAAATGCAATAAAATGACGCCGACACGCAGACTAAATGGCTCATTAAACTCACAGATTGTGGATGGCTTTTATGCCAGCCAACAACCCCTGAATGTGTTACATTGGCCATACATTACTGCTGTCAGGCTTTTGAGGATTCATATAGCAAGAACACCTCCAATGTGAAGGAAACAAGCTGAAATAGATTAGTCTTAGTAAATGTCTTCATAAGTGCAACATATCACACATGATAATTAACTTTGTGCATGTGTCTGCGATTGCTGAGCAAGGGATAAAAGACGAGTAAGGAAGTACAGGTATATGATATAACCACACAAGTACAACAAAACACTTCATCACCTGAAAAACCACTCGTGATTTCTCCAGCAGATATGTTCTCATGTTGGCGCCAATGATACGGAAACGGTTGTCAAAGCCGATCTCAATGTACTTCCCAAAGCGACTGCTGTTGTCATTTCGGGTGGTCTTTGCATTTCCAATGGCCTGGGTGACAGAAGAGAAACAAAACAAACAAACAGGTGCAACATATTATGGCCACAGTGTTTAAATTTAGACACAGCAGATAGTGCAACAGCATTTGTTTTATTTAAACGTCATTTGGCTTCAAATTTACTGTGCACAAACAGCAGTTTCATTTGTCCCAGGATACCACAACAGTAGAGTTTTTTGAACAGAGCCAGGCTAGCCATTTCCATTTCTGACGCTAAGCTAAGCAGTTGCTGGCTTTAGCTTTCTATATACAAACACAATACACACGATAGTGATCTCAATCTTTTCACGCAAATCTACTACTACTATACACTTGATTTTCTAACTAGTACACCAGAACCTCTCATACTCTGGCTCATAAGTATGTGTTAATGGTCCTTTCACAGACAACAGTTAGATATTTCATGCTGAGACACTGTACAAATCATCTGCAGTCAGCAGCCTTAGTTCAATATACAGGATTGATCAATGACCCTAGTAGGAATTGTCATTAGATGGGTGGGGATACATAAAAACACACACACCCTGCCTATGCAACCAGCTGGCTTAAACAGAGTGAAATCGTGCGTGAGCACAGAGGGTTCTTGCTGAGTTAAGGCCAAACACACAGTCTTTCACTGCAGACAAGGAGTCTTTCAGCAGAGCAGGTATTCCAATCTCTGCCTGCATCAGCCAAACACATTAACACCAAGCACAAACTCTTTTCCTCTCTCTCTCTCACTCACACACACACACACGATATTGAAAAGGCTGATGCAACCATCTACTCTGCATCCAGGCTTAGAGGCTGAAGTGACATCACTGCGACGCAAGAAAGCTTTCTATTCATTCTGTCGGCTCATCTCTGATTGGCTCTAGGAGAAAGTGGCGGCTGGGAGGACGACAGTCATGTTAACAGAGTGTTTGGAAAGGATGGGCAGGGTGGGGGATGGCAGGCGGGGAGGAAGGGAGGGGAGTTGGGTGGTGAGGGGGCAGTGGCATATGGGCACAGGAGAGCTCTTCAATCCCTCCTGTCCTTATGACTCTACAGGAAGAAATACAAAACACACGCACACACAGTTAAGGATAAGACTAGTATAATCACAACAGAGAGCGACTTGAGGCCAGAAAGACACAAGCTGCATTCAAAACCAAGCAGTATGTACTGATTTGGCCTAAATGTAGCGTTTCCAGTTTGCAAACAGCAAAATCTGCAGTATGCCAAAAATACCAGGATTACGTAGTGATTTGAAAGAAATCTGTGTGCATCGGACTAGTCTACCACTCGTACTTTGTCCCACAATACAATGTGCTAAAATGGTCACAACAACCAGCCTTTTTTATTACTGTAATCTTTGTTTAATCAGTAAGTCTCAACATCCGTTCACTGTTGAAATGGAGCTAGCCATTTTTATGGGTAGAAGGACAAATGTTATGCGTGTTACAGATGGGCTGTAACCTTCCTCTCCTCACACAAGATTAAATTAGAAAAAAAAGGCACTTACATTTATATTTCTCCTATTGTTTACTTCTGCTATCCAAAACCGGAAAACGACTAAACCTGGCCTAGCACACTGCAAGATAAATTAATTTAACAGTTTAATACTGCATAGTACTATGATAAGCAGTATGCAGTTGTAGTGCATAATGCGGCCGGGGGTAGTATGTGGTTCAGAATACAGTCCCAGAGTGTAATGGAGACACTCAAGGAAAGGGAGTAAGTAAATGTCAGTGGAGATTAAAGCAAAAGAGCGAGTCAAGAGGAGAGTAGAAGGACAAACACGGCACGACATTCAACACATATATTCACAAATCAAAAAGCTTGTGAATATCCTGTACAGTCATCGGGCCGAGAACTAATTCACAACTACAGAGCGCTATCCAGTCCTTCACCCCTACTACACATTTCATGTAAGTGTTTTGAGCTTTCATTATAAGTACACGGGTTGCACAAAGTTGCATCAAGTCGAATTCACAAATTAGAAAGAGACGCGCAAAGCCTAAGAATAGTATATTTTTAAAAAATGTTGTGTCAGTAGGAAACAGCTTCTCTTTAAATAAAAGATAAGAATTTAAAAAGTCTTTCTCAACAGACAGCCTCCCGTGCTCACCTCCATGATGGGGTTGGAAGCCAAGACTTTCTCCTCTACGTTGGCCTCGCTGGCGGAACCGCTGACCGTAGCAAAGTATCTCATGGCGTATTTGGCTGACACCGTCTTTCCCGCTCCAGACTCCCCACTCACAATGATCGACTGGTTCCTCTCATCCCTGCCACATCAAAAAAAATTGTCACCAGTCAAGAGAAGCTAAGTAGCGGCTCTGTTTGGCGGTAAATTTCCCATGCTAGGCTGTCTTCCTGTTGGTTTCGGCTTGTGAGAAAAGGTGAACAGGCCTTTGCAGTTAAAGCTCCCAGACTTTAGAAACCCTCTGCCCATTGAGATTTAACCTACTTCATCTGTAACGTCTTCTAAAATATATAAAAATATTTAACATTTTCTTGTGCTTTTAGCTGTCTATCCTTGCACTTATATATTCTCCTCTCCTTTAAACTTGAAATTTAAATCTCCTGTGTTTCATATGATTGTTTGATTTTGCTTTTCTCTTTTCCTTGTAAAGCACTTTGTAACTTCTACACAAATAAAGTTAATCATCATAGCCACAAAATTGCCAGCTTAATATTAAAATATTATATAAAGTAATATATACTTCAATATATATTATGAATATGATTAATTGTGCAGCCCTTCTCTCCATGCACATCAACTAGTGAAACTGTATGTCACACCTGACATACTGAAGGGTCACTACTGCATGCTGCCAGCTTCAACTAACATCGCACTGTGTGAGAGGAGAAGGGAGGGAGGTCTGGGTGCTGATTAAACTTGGTTTTATTGATATTGGTATACAGTACTGTTAGTATACATGTGTATGTTAGTGTCTCAGAGGGCGGCCAAAGAGATCATTTGGTATGCTCCTGAAAATGAAAGTTAAGGGGTGCGTGTGTGTGTGTGTGTGTGTGTGTGTGTGTGTGTGTGTGTGTGTGTGTGTGCGATTAAAAGAGCAAGCACCATGAGGCTATTTCTGGATCGGCTTTGACCTACAAAACCCAAAGAGAGTGGGAGGGCTGAGCAAGAAGGAGACTAGAACCAAGGCTACTCAGGTAACACAAACACACACACAAACCTGGCCATCTGCTTGTACGCCTCCTCTGCCACAGCGAAGATATGTGGGTCCATGTCTCCCATGTTCTGACCACTGTAGGCATTGATGATGTCTGTGCCATAGATTGGCAGAGTCTCATATGGGTTGATGGCCACAAGAACAATTCCTACAACACAGAACGTAGATGAAGTATGAGCTCACATGAAGCTGGACTGGACGACACTGGGGTGCGTTTCCCAAACAACCATGGAAGGTTGGTACGATGCATCGTTAAACTAACAAACATCTGAAGTGCGACTGTTTCCCAAAACTGTCGTACCTTGTTGGTCCCACAGTGGTTTGGACTAACTTCGTTTGAACCAACATAGTTCAAACTTTGAACCAACATAGTTCAAACTAACATGTTTCTAGTTGTGTTTGTCTGACATTCACAGCAGGAAACTCACAAAACGTCATATTCTGCCTAAATATGTCAGTTGTGCCCGATATTAAGTGACATTATTGTGCTAACTTATTATTTAGGCGTTTCATGTTATAGTCATACTGGCAATAACAAGAAAATCAACAATAATATTAATGAAATCAACAATATAAATAATATATAACCTAATAGTTTTATTTAGCCTAAATATAGGCTTTAACTTAGAAGAAAAAATTAGCAGAACTATTAGCAATTACAAGATATTTAGTAAAATAGGTTTAATCCGCAAGTATCTTCAGTTTAACAATTTAACACTACTATGATTCCTTTGGCCGCAAATGGTATCAAGGTCTTAAGAATAGCTCAGTGCAGGAAGTGGCTGAGCATGTGAATGTTCTCTATTGAGACCGACACGGGTTCGAATCCCGTGAATTCTCTATTTATCTTTGTGATAATGGCAACAAAAGCTTTCAGGGATTTATTCATTACAGCACTTTCATGAATTTCATGCTGTCCCTTTTTATATTTATGTTTGTATTGAAGACTAGAGAACATCCATGGTCCTCAGAGGCCTAGAAATGTATACATGTAATATGGTAATATTAAAAGTTATGTCTACATGATCCATTTTGTCCTTTAATATTTGTACTGGTGACTAATATCGTGAATAGATGCGTCATCTGTGAAAAAAAAACACCTGCCGTTTGTTGATGGTGTACACTAAGATACTTCTCCGTACTGAATCATTTACATTTATTCATTTAGCTGACGCTTTTATCCAAAGCGACTTACAATTGCTGTACGTATCAGAGGTCGCACGCCTCTGGAACAACGAGGGGTTAAGTGTCTTGCTCAGGGACACAATGGTGGATGGGTCACAGTGGGGGATTGAACCCGGGTCTCTCACACCAAAGGCACAGTCTTAACCATTGCGCCATCGCCACCCCAATCAATGCAAACTTACCCATGAGCCAACAAATACAATTAAAAGTACTACATTTAAAAAAACCTTCACCTTAAATATGTTTGTACAGCAGGATTATCTAACACTCCCTACTTGAAACACATTAAATCCACCTCCTAACATTGCATCTTCCACTATCTGTGACGTAATCACTGTGAACTAAGCTTCTAACCACAGGTCAGGAGCTACAGTTCGAACTATGCAACTTAACGACAGTTGGTGGGAACACCTGTGTCGCTTAACGATGGTTCGTATCATGTAAGTTACCAACTTAGTTACCTCCGTAGTTTGAACTAGGGTTGTCGGGAAACAGTTGCATCGCAACTGCATAGTTCCAACCAAGGAAGTTACTACCACAGTTTGCAACGTTGCTTTTGGGAAACGCACCCCTGGACAGCAAACACAATGAAAATAAACAAACTAAATGAAGCACATCTCTTACTGTGTATTTATGCTCATGAATGCAGATTATCTGTAAACAATACCTTATATGTTTGCAAAGTTACACAAGTTTTAAACGTAGTTGATAAGCATATACAGCATTTCCAATGTTGAAAGGAGACAAACAATGCTTAACTGGCAATATAAATAGAATCAAGGTTATTTAAGGTCACAGGCATCTAGGCAGTGCATAACTAACAAACTTCAGTCAAAGTTCAGTCGCATGCCATAATAAAATGAATGGGTTTTTATTGTTTTCAGTCTCTGAGCCCTTAACACAATGTGAATCTGTGACAATCTGACCGTTTACTGTAGTGGATCACTCGAGGTTTCCAAATTTTATGGATCGATTGTACAATTTCACGCTGTTGTATAGACGTGTAAAGGAAGGTGCAAAGGAAAAGGACCAACTCTCTTTCACCTGTTCTTGACTCACTGTATATATCAGTCGTTCCTTCTTTGCATTAACACTCCTTGAATATTAGATTACATACCAAAACATGCCAATATACAGACGGGCTTCATTACCTACCACAGTAAGTGTAGATGAGCTTGGAGTCCATGAAGCGGACTTTGAGGTTGTGCAGCACGGCCGGCTCGTGGAGGTAGCTGAGTGCTGTGAGGTCATTTTCGCCCACCAAGATGTCGGGGTTTCGCAGGTGAGGCAGGTTCTTCGTCTTAGGGTCAAGTTTGTGCTCAATGTTCTTTAGACAACCGCAGGAACAGGACAGTATAACAGAGAAACAGTACATTATTTTGTGTAAAGCATGATACAACACTGTGAATTCATACATTAAAAAACAAACAAAAAGATGGTGGATCAGCGCAAATCTGACACATCTACATGGTACACATTAATATGACACACTTATCCAGTGGCAATGTAGCGTATTATGTATCCATGTGTTCCACAAAAAAAATTTAAAATGTAAGGATTCACATGAAATTCAGCTTAGACTAAGAGCTGATGGATGTTTGACGTGTCCTAATATGATTTTACCAACACCTGTTAGCCAATGAGATTCAAGTACTTTGTGACCATGTTAAAAATACAATAAAGCTGTAATGTACTGATTTTCTCATCAGTCATCCCCCACTGTGCCAACAATCTACATTCTATATTTATACTCACCAAATGATGAGAGACAAACATGCTCATTTTTATTTATAAAAGGCAAAAGCAAAAAGGTCTTGTCCCCAAACATTAGGTTCAGTCAAGTCCTCAACACCATTGAGAAATTTCTTCCAGATGTGCATCTGTAAGCTCCTTTACATGTTTGTCTGTTGTAGTTTTACAGGTCTGGCTGCCTGAGGCTGACCAGCAGTGGAGAGCCAGTTGGTAAGAAATAAAAAATCAATAACAGATGTTCTATCCCACTAAAACTGCATTTCACACACATTCTCAGAAATTTCATGAGACAGGCTACTGATTTGCCAGGGCTCTGGAGCAAAACCACCAGTCGCTCAAAGCTGTGTTGTTTCATATTAACGTTTTTTATATCCTCATTAAATGAATATCTCTTTCTGAAGCAGAGTCTGTTACAGCAAGGCTTTCAGCAAACAAAATCAGGAATTAATTTGATTATCAGATTGCTTATTTGATTAACTTAGTGATAGTTTGGTGATCTTCAACATCTATCCCATATCCCATATCCATCCCATAAAAAACTCCATCGATGCCGCACAATCAAATCTAAATCAATCTAAATGTGTTCTTTTGTTAATAGAAAATGTTAAGATTTTGAATCTGCACCAGCAACATAATCCACAATGACAGACGGGGTGCTGTATTTCATAAAAAAAAACAACAACAACAAAACCTGCACAAATTCCTTATTTCACAATGCAGAGAAATTATTTTTGCAGGTGTTTGGGGGAATTTGTCCTTCTGCTTCTGCTGAACACCGGTGGTGTAGTGGGCCTGTAAAGCCCACTGAGACAGGGTTTGTGATAAATAACCAACTCATCTCCACCTGGCCTGGATTGGCTCCACAAATCTGTCACTTTTTCTTTGGCTTATGGCCTAACTTTCCACAAAATTTCACTGAAAACGTTTGGAAGGTTTTGGAGACATCAAAACAGCCAAAACCAAAAACATACAGTAAGCACCGTGATGGTACTGGGCAGATTACATGTGATCACAATAGTCATGAGGAGCAACTGTTCTTGCCAGTAGCATGCACTGGACAACAGGAGTGCTTGTTAATGATTGCTAGAAGTAAGAACTGTGTGCCGGTAGCTGTTTGTATTCAACACTGAGAAATTAAATTTACTGCTATACATTTAACATGCTCATTGGTGGTCTCATTTGTGGAGAGTGCTAATGTTAAAACCAGTAGTCGCTGATGAGATAAAGCACTCTGAGGTGTCTTTAAGGCAGAGGGGGAGAGAGAGAGAGACAGAGACAGACAGAGAGAGAGAGAGTCACAGACAGAGAATGCAACTAAAAGAGCTGAGAGGAGAAAATATAGAGGGAGAGACAGTTTCCTCCCCATCCCGCTCTTCCATTCATCCTCACCGTTCCATCCTCCAACATGAGTTGCAGCGAGGTGTCGCCATTTTTGTAGTCCTTGTTCAGCTCAGCAGACTTCCACACCTCCTTTGCATCGGGAATCCACACCCGAGCACGCTGAGAGAGAGAGAGAGAGAGAGGGGGAAATGGAAGGAAAGAGGAAAAGTTAGATAAAGACACATGTCACAGCACTGACCAATAATCAGGGTTGCTGGCATTTTACTTTACCATCCAAAAGCCATCTTTTTCCAAGACTTTCATGTTGTAGTGTAGGTTTACCAATAATCCAAAATAAGGTTGGTTGCAAGATGGGAGGATAATCTAAATCCTATCCGGTCACTTAAAAATGATCAGTTTATTAAGAGTGCCCAGACCCTCGCTACAAACATACAGCAGTAAAAAGAAAACACCAAGCATCAATTCAATTTCTACAAAGAAAGCTGGTTGTATTTAAATCAAATCAGCCGTATGGTTAGTACTCAAAATCTTACATCAGTGCAATCAAATCAACAGAAACCCCAGTCACAAATTAGTGTTCAGAAAAACAAAATTAATTGTCCATAATTCATACATTAAATAAAAAGAAATAAAAACTCCTCTAGTTGTGTGTGTGAGTACGCACAAGGTGAATCAGGTTGTTACATCCATTTAACCGAAGATGAAGCAGTTCAATTGAGTTTAGTTGTGAGAGGGATGAGTGCGCAGGTGTGTGTGGTTGTTTGGGGCGTTAATGTCCAAATGAAGGCAGAAGGTGTGGCATTAGGTATTCTGTACCTTAAGATGGGGCAGGAGGATAGAGCAGGCTGGAGAGTTACAAGAAACTACACTCAGCTTTACAGGACCAACAGGACAAGGAAACTCCCAGCTGCACCCGAGCAGGTTGAAGAGGTAGTTAGCATGGTTTATAGTTATAATAAGGTAGTTATTATGGTTTAACCCACCCCAGAGAACAGCACATTTTTCAACAGTCTCTTGTTGCTCAGTGAAGTACAAGTAATCCAGCCAGTTCTTGGTACCACTGCCTTTCCGTTTTTGTTTTTATATGCATCCCGATTTCATTTCAGAGCTAGAATGCACCAAAACCAGATTAAATTGCCCCCTGCTCAGAGATGTGCTTAATTTATCTCCCCCTGCTCCACCTTCCTTCCTGTTCAGCATAAAAAGGGCTTTTCTGTGGTTCTTCAACGTGTTTAAAACTTATCTGACAAAATCTCCCCGCCCCACCTCATCCACTTTTCAAGCAGGCCTGCGTTCAAGTCTCAAGTTTGCTCAACCTCAGGTCAACTAAAACCCTTTCATCAAGAGGGATATCAGGAAAGTTCACGTATACATGTTCCTGCCTACTGAAACAGCATGACCTCACAGAAAACACTGGACTTTATGTCAGTCGTAAGCACATGGCTCGTAATGGTCACTTAAGTTGTGGGAACAAACTGTTGAACAAATAGGTGTTTGTGGATATTGTGCGGTCATAACTTGAAGTCCGCACACACGCACAAACACACACACACACACAAGTTCACTACAAAAACTGTTTCAGGCCTTACAGACTTGTGACCGGGGGCAATCAGCTGATCACAGACATGTGGAATAACAGTGATGAACACTGGCAGTCACATGGCTATGGAATCCAGCTCACAAACATAGACACACAGGCACGCGCACACACACACACACACGTACGTGCAGAAAACTTACTTCTAATGGGTTGCCGGATGTCTGTGCAGCGATTGGAGGATTGAGAGAATCACACCGTGGCCTTAAAAACCCAGACAGATGAGGCCTGCGGTGAGCGAATGTGTGTGTGTGTGTGTGTGCATGTGAAGACAAAAGTCAGTAGTCAAATTACACTTAAAGTTGTTCATAAGCGATAAGATGAGAGGAAATTCAGTTAAGAGGCATAAGAGGACACAGAACAGACTATCCACTTAGTTTTGTAAATGAATCAATGACATAAAGAAATGTTAACTCTCATAAAAGAGAGCAGACAAAATAAACTCCTTATCTTTTTGTCTTTGTTAAAGCCTTATTCAGGGGTTCGGCCACTAAAGCTTTGACGTGTTTGTAATAATCTCAACGTGAATGACTGAATCACTTTGCTGCGCCTCATTTATTTCAAACACTAAGAGTATTATGAACACATACACTGAAGTTACAATACAAGAATATGTGAATGAGACTTTCTTGATGAGGACTTGGCCAACTGAAGCACATGATGAGAATCTGTCTGGAAGCCCAACATCGATTTCATGGCGTCTTTTGGGTTCCTTACATAAACTGCTGAGGACGATTTCAGAGGCGAGAGAGAAAGACCTCATTGTAGAAGAGCACAACGGGGGAGAAACTGGTTAATTTGGCCTGCTGTTTCACTACCAGTCATCTGAATCATGACATCATGGTCACACACACACATCCTCACCCTCCCTCTCTCCCAGTCTGCCTGTCTCTTGCTCTTTGTATTAAGAGTACAGGTGTGAAAATGAGAGCTATAGGTTCTCAGAGAACGATGAAGAAAGAACGCAGAAATCCTAAAACTGAGTGCCAGCAACAAAATATATCAAATCTGTTTCTTATCTGTGAATACAGAGCCTTACTGGATATGTTGGAAAGCGTTATTCAAGTGGTTTTCTTCACAGCTCCACCCCCACCAAGCCCCCAGTTTGTCCCAGATTTCTCTTTCTCTAATCCTTTTCTCTCTCCCCACCCCTGCAGGAACTCCAAACAGTGTGATCAGTGTGGTTAGGTAGTGCACCGTGTGGTTAAGGTTTGCCACTGAGTGACAGTTACACAAGTAGCAAGGTAGTCTGTGAAAGACAAATCTGAAAAACTGAAAAAGAAGACAAGGCCTATGGAAATATACAGGCAACCAGTAAATGACAAACTAATGAGATGGCAAGAGGTGTGTGTTGTAATGCTGCTAGAGTGTTTGAAGATAATTATGATGAGTTTAATAAAATCTGATTTTTAAAAAAAAATATAATCTCACAACTTAAACAAACATTTTTGATCCAATTCCCTTAAATTCAATACACTGCCCAACAGGGCCCTACCTTTACCGGAATTGAATTCTAAAATTACCTTTAAAATGTCTATGGCGTACCAAGATTTCTTGTTAATTATCAGCGGGCACATATGTTGATATGACTTTATGTGTGATGCGAATGCATTTTCAGAAAGAGAGATAATGAGTGTTGTGTTGCTTGTATGTGTGCAGTCAAACGCTCAACAGATATCTGCTATATCCCTGTGTTACTCCTAATTAGAGAATGCTTTTTCCCCCCAATTACGATAGATTCAATGAAAAAAAAAGAACCGACATTTTTCATTGTTGCAATTTCTATTATAAGCACTTTAATTTGCCAACAACAATCTGTGCAATAAACAGCAACAGTAATACAACTGTCTCATTAACACGGACGCACATTCCTTCTATGACAATGTTTGAAAATGTTGTTTTTACATCTGCCTGCCAAAACCGACAGATTTATTTATCTATCTTGCTATTCAGTTTTAAGTTATGATCATTTGTCTGGTGTTTCAAAGTATTACCCAAGGCATGTCTTTTTTTAAGAAAAGTATCAGGGGATTGTTACAACATGGAGCTTTTCTCATGTAACACAGAGGTCATTAACTGGAGCAAACTGCTAATAGATATATAAAGATATATTAAGAATTAAGATGTTATTGATATTATACATCCTCAGCACTGTTGCCATTAGCTGGTTAGCTCAGTTAGCCGTCATATTAGCTGACTCTACCTGGCCTGGGAGCTCAGAACACTGGGGGAGTGTTGGTGTTTGTTTATACCACCAGCACAGAAGTTCTGGACCGCCGAGAGGAGGAGGTTTTCAGGCCCAGAGTTAGCGGCCCAGCTGGGATTGCTGATGGGGAGAGGCACCGGAGTGAGCACCATAACTGGAGCATTGCAAGCGGGCAAAAGAACTGGTCTTAGCAGCCTCCCAGTTAACACGTGAAGACAGCGTGGAATAAAATGATTTTAACTACCTTTCAAGTGTACATATTGTAAAATTTAGCAAAACTGCATCAATCTGTAAAAACACTAATAATAATTCTGTATTTCTGGTTAGATGCTAACTGTATTTCTTTAGCACAAGCTACTTAAGATGGAACAAAATGGGCCAACTGTACACCAAGTATACAGTATTTACACTTATAGGCAAACATGGTGCCTGCTTCTCTATCACTCTATCCATTCCACCATTTCCTTAATTGTTTCACCTTATTGGCCCCCATAGGAGACCGTCCCAGCAGCCAGCCTCCCAATAGAGAGAGAGACAGAGAAAAGGGAAGAGAGGGAGAGAGACAGGGAGAAGGAGGAGGAAGAGGAGGACAGAGGCTAAAAATAGCATCAGTGATTTCTGAGCAGCATCACACCTCCCAGAGACATCACTGTGCTACTGAGCACACTTCCTGATCCTCATAACCATCCTCTCTCACACACACACACACGTTTCACACATCAGTAGGTGTCAAGCACAATTATCCTGAATTAGTTAACTCTGAAACATGTTGTCAGTCTGCACATTTCATTTCTTTTCTTTCCTTTTGTACCAAAACACAAACACACACAGAGAAACATAATGTAACTGCAGAGGCTATGAATCATATTTATAGGCCGGCAAACTCCCCTGGGATCAGAAACAGAGGAGAGATGAGGGATGAAAGTCAACCACACACACAAACAGACACACACACACAAAGACAGACAGACATTTACATGTTTCAAGGACATAATCCTCCACAATGAAACACAAGCTCAAAAAAAAGAAGTGAAGGCTGCAGAGAAAAAATGTGATGAGTCAGACAGCAGCCTCTCTGTAGGCTTAGAGAGGGATGGATGACGGCAAGGCTGGTGTGTTATGTGCGGCACACGAAGAGGAGCGGGGTGATGAAAAAGAAGGAGCAAAGACGCCAGAGCATCTGTGACATCAGAAATCACATGACTAAACTGTCTCTGCATTGAGCTTGCCCCACATAAGCCGCATTCATGAGTCTGCAAACCCAAGCAGCCAGTGAGAGGCTACTTTTTGTTTGTAGGTCTGTAATTATTCTTTACCACGGAGCACTGGGTGTGGTTATACACTTATGGGAGGGTCACATGCTTTCTATGTTGTAAATGTGCGTGGCTTTTAAATGTGTAAATGTGCTCCAGAAGAGATAAAACTGAAAAAAGAAAATACCGGTTACATTCTGTTCAGTAGACCTGAATTACAACATGGAGAGCAAACAATGCAACAGCATCAACTTCCATCTCACCTCCAGTTAGTAACAGATGTCCTCATTTAAAATGAGTGGTGACGTAATCAATGTATTCAGTGTGATCTTGCCCTGAACACATGCTTAATTGCTTTTCTGTAACTTCAGGAAAACGCAGCGTAGAAAGTCAAGTAACCTCTGATTTGGTTATTACAGTAGATTAAAGAGGTACCACGGCTATTTAGTATTGGACTTCCATATGGTTGAGGGATTCAGCAGTCACCTTATCTGCATGTGTTCACTCGCACAGACTTCACTGGGTTAAAAACCTAGTAGCCTATGATGTTACAAGTCATGGTAGATATTTCACAAGCACGGACCAGGTAAAGCAGCATTGAACACGCAGGGTGCAGAAGTTGGCTGTTTGATAGGCTGTGTCATTAACAAGCGCACAAGAGGCTCTCCTGCTGCCGTGATATCGGATCGCAGGTGGAAAATACAGAAAAAAGACGAGTTCTGTGTCTTTTGATTATTATAAAACTCACTGCTGATGGAGAAAGTGGAGTAGATGGGCGAGGGG
>JAPMOB010227964.1:0-23468 GCA_029875015.1 Lepomis gibbosus
GTTTAGTTCTCTTGTGTTTAAATAAATCTTCATTTAACTGCATCCGCCTCGCCTGCATCTGCATTTGGGTCCACACCTCCGCCTTCACTCTACCATTACTTCTGACATGTGGGACATCTTTTCCAACAGTGCACGATAAAAAATAAATCTGGTGATATATTAATATGACAGTGACTGAGAATACAATATTGAAGCAGGTTTACCTTGAGGTCGAGATGTAGGATGTACATCTTATGCATGTACTGCAGCCCTTCACAGATCTGCCGTATAAACAGCACTGTGTCGAGCTCTGTCAGGTTGTAGTTCTCATCGATGATGCGGTCAAACAGCTCCCCTCCCTCCACACTAAGGGCACAGAGGGAAGCACCCACAATCGTAGCAAGAGCTGGTAACTTTGTTGTATTGACAAATGAGGAGGCATACGGTAAACCCTCATGCATGGCCGGACTTACTATTCCATGACCAGGATGATGTCATTGCGCGACTCAAATGCGGCGTACAGCTGGATTAGGTTGGCGTGGTTCAGTTGGTTCATCACCTGGATCTCATTCCTCACCACCTCCTGAGAGACCAGGACAGAAACACGTACAAGTCGATTAACATACAGAAGGGGTAAACACACAAACTGCTAGTAAACCATAGGAGTAGATAGCTGTATAGTGATTTCTGGTTTCTAAGATGTTTAGACTTTTATTAACAAAACTGTTAAACAAGCACAAAACTGTAATCAGTCTGCGAGTCAAGATTTGAGAGAGTGCACGCTATTTGCAAACCAGGGATGAGAAGTGGCGGAAATAAAATGTTATGCGTTTAGACCCCGGCCTCAGAGAAACATCAGACTGGTTCCTAGTATGAGCCATTAACTTTTTAAAATTTTTTTGAGGATCTGAATCAAGCGCCCTAATATGGAGCATTGTGAGAATCTAATGATCTAAGACCTGGAATGAGCTTTACCGTCTGACATTTCTATGTAACTCCAGTGTAAAATACTGTTGTTTGGAGTTTTATTTAACTTTACGCTCATGTTTTCACTTTTATAAGAAAAGATGACCGTCTCCAGTAATGAAGGCAATTATTGGGTGAGCTACTGTTAATACAAACTGATTTCTCAAAGCTGTGTCATAGTTAATGCTTTCCACAGACAAGCTACTGAAATGAATGAATGACTTATGAGGTGTTGTTGTTGCAGTATTACCAACTTCATTACTCTTGACTCAGACATTTTTAACACTTTTTAGTTAAAAAAAATCAGCATGACTTGAAAAAGAGGATGCTGCCACTGGATAAATGAAGATCTGTTGGCACCAGGTGCTTTTTGCTGGCATACAGGCAGTCACAGTCATTTATGTCTCGGATGATCACAGACAGTAACATGAGCCAGCCAAGGATTTGTCTGTGTGTTTGGTGGGCTTTTGGTCGGCTCTGAGCTTTTTGAAAATCTCAGATGATAATGTAACCACAGAGCTATACTCGGAAGTCTGACCTCTTCGGATGATCCAAAACAAGAAAGACACAATGAGGTAGACAATGCCAGATGCCCATGCCCCCTGTGCTGCTGAGCTGTATTTATCTTTAAAATGTAATCCTTTATGGTGTTTGGCAATGATAAAAGTAACTATCCATTAGACTGGCTGGGGAAATTGGCATTCCAATGCCATTGCAGTACATGTATTCTGCTTCGTATTCCGCTTTCACTGGGCTTTCGTTACCGCACCTTCTCTTTCTGGCTCCTCGCTTTGATGATCTTGGCAGCCAACATCAAACCAGACGAGTTCTCCATGCACTTGTGGACTTGTCCAAAACGTCCCCTAATGAAAGAATAGCATAGATGAGTCAAACACATACATTCTGGAGTAGAAGATGCTTGAAATTTGATATTGCATCTATAAAACATTACTTATTCTAGTGAAAACTATCAACAATGTATTAATTAATTAATTAAATAAATTTATTTTGGGTAATCATCATGATTTATCATTGTCAAATTCAATATAATAGCTGGTCCCAACATTTAAATAAATAAGTTTCTGCTTTTCTTTGCTTTATATAATTGGAATATATATATAAAATGGAATATCTTTTTGACTGTTGGTCATACAAAATTTGAAGATTTGGGCTCTAAAAACTTTATTTTTTACTATCTGACTTTTATACACCAAACAATAATCAATTGTTTTGTCAAATAAATATCTAAAATAATACCTAATTAAGATTGATTGATAATGAAAATAATATTTAATTGCAGCTCTTACTTATATACACACTGTACATCGTCATAATAAGCACCTTCAGTCACACAGTAATTAGGACTGTATGCTGTGCCATTATGTCAGTAATTTGAAAAATGTGTTTGCGTGTTGAGGGATAATCTCCAGTTCGAGAGGCAGGATTTAGCACTAGTCTATTACATCAGAGAGGCCATCTATTTCACAAGTTGCCCCCTGAGGCTCAAAATCATCTGCCCTTTAGGGGGCAATAAAAAGGTATTGGAAAAAACTATTAGGCGTCTCTTCACAGGGTGTTAGATCCTCTGTTATTTTATCAGAGAGGACTGATATGTTGAAGTGGCTGTTACTGAGTGAAATGTAAATAAACTTTTGAGAGCTGGGTATTCAGTGGTTCTCTTTTTACTTACCCTCCCAGGACCTCGTCTCTGTTGATGGTGTAATAGTTTGCTATCTGATGGGGTTTGGGAGTCACTATGCGGTGGTCAAAAGGTGCTAATGGAGGAGGGCTTGAGTCTAAAGAAATCATTAAGAAATACAGACAAAAAGAATAAAAATTTGCTTTTGCTGAAAACAGAGAGTATGAAACAGAGGCAGAGGAAGAGGTCTCTACCCCCAGAAACAAAACAGATCAAAATAGCAGCGTGCCAATGTCACATTATCTACTCTGCCAGCTGTGCAGACTGACATGTTAGTGACGCTTGAACAGGCATGGTGTTATGACATTGGATCTGCTTCAAAGTCTGAGGAACGAAAAGTTAAATGTCACCAACTAACAAGTTGGGTCTCCATGGAGAACCTGCGGCACATTAATTTGGCACAACGTGGGTTCATGCCAAACAGAACCATAACCTGAATTTTTAAAATACTGAGGTCAGTAATCCTACATTCATCTTTAATCAATAAAATTTATTTTTTTGCCTGAACTACAGGCTTAGAATTATATTATTTGACAGTTTTTTTACTTAGGAAATGTGTCTCTGTGACTAAAGGCATTTTTAATGTAAATGTTACTGAAAATGTATGCATGGAAGGAAAGAAAAAAGGCTCCTATTAAATGTATGTTTAAATGTATTACACACTTTTCATTTACTTAATTAAGCAAATGTGGCATTTTCCTTCAACCATACCAACAAATAAGTTTGTATGGTTACATAGACACAACAGGATTTGACTAACTCTAAAGTCTAAATTTCTTAACCTCAAAATAAAAGTTGATGTAGTCTCTAATCAACTAATGATAATTTCCACACCAGATTCCCACCAAAATTGAAAGTTGACACATGATAAGAAGTTACAAAAACCTCACTGTCCAGACCAGTGTTTTTGATATGTTTTGATATGTGGATTCATTCACTGTAAAAATGCAATGTCTCACCAATGATAAACTTCTTCACATCAGACTCTCCCTCCTTCCCCTCTTCTTCCACCTCTGTCTTTCCTTCGTCAGATTTGGAGGCCTGCGGCTCTCCCCCCTCCACCGCCTGCTCATCAGCATTTTCCACTTTACTGTCTTCTACTCTGCTTTTTTTGAGGTCGTCCTTCAACAGGTCCTCTTCTGTGACACGCCGTTTGCTGCAAGTGGCCACATCACCGACTTCGTCAGAGCTGCACATTAAAACCAGAAAACACTTAATATTTTATGTTCTTCAATTTTGTTTTATTTGTTTTTCTCGTTGTTGTTTTCTTCCCCTTCCCCCATTTGCCGTTCACTTACTTCTGTGAGTTGCATAAGTAAAAAATAAAGACAACAATAAATATAGTACTGACACACTTTGTCCAGTGCTCTGTCCTGTGACAGAAACAATAGCATGAGGGTGAATTGTGACTGGCTGTACCTTTCCTGTGGTAGGAGTGAGGTCTTGCAGACATCTGGGATGACGATTGGAGCTTTTTCTGATTTTGACTCTTCTGCCTCTCCTTGATGCTTTTTCTTCCCATCATCCTCCACTTTTCCAGCCTGTTCTGCACTAATGTCTTCTCCCTTTTCCTCTCCTTCATCAGATTCTGAATGCTCAAAAACATCCTCCTCTTCCTCTTTCTCCGTATTTGCCTTCTTCCTCTCCTCTGACTGGACAGCGGAGGTGTGTGGTCCATCCAGGATCAGCTCTGCTGGCTTCTGGCTTCTTCCTCCACTTCCCCTGTCCTCTCCCCTCTCACTGTCAGCCTCTGCTTTTCCATGGGAATGCTCAGTGTTCTGCCTGTTGAGCTTTTCCACCTTTTCCTGCAGCACCGGCTCATTTAGCGAAGATGTATCTAATGTGGGAAAAACAAAGCGAACAACCGTAAGTGATTATTACCACACTGGACGGTTTGTTGCAATTACTTTCACACTTCCAAATTAATACTTCATGTAATATTTCTAACCATACTAACCAAGGATGGCGGTTGAATATCCATATTACAGCAGACCGCTAAATTGGCCACGGGAAAGTGTTGCCTAATATTAGCTTATTACAGATATATCGGTATTGTATATGTCAGCTGATAACTAAATATCTATATTAGCTTTGAGATTCCAGGATATGTTGTGCTATAGTGCATATCTATTCCAGCAGGTCATCAAAGAACAAAGATGCTGTGCACATCTCAGGTGACTGGAGATAAAGTGTTATTTCTGATTTCAGCCTACCTGACGTGTCCAGAGGTTTCCTCTTCTTCTGGGCCTTCAAGCCCTTCAGGTTCAGTTTGGCTTTATCCTTCTCATCCTTTGCCTTATTGTAAAAAGAAGAAACAAAGATCAGTGGATCCACAAAGTGACAGACATGGGCAAAACTTGAACCAAACTCTGGCGAGAGTTCTTAAATTTTCAGCACTTCTTTTTCACTTGTCATCGGTCAAAATCTGTGGTTCAATCAATCAATCAAAATTTATTTATAGAGCACTTTACAATCGAAGTGGACACAAAGTGCTGTACAGTAAAACAATAAATTAATACATAAAAGACACTAAAGACAAAATACACACGATGCATAAAATAAATCAATAAAACAACCATACAATAAAACAACAAAATCAATACAACTAAAACAAGAAATGTCAACTTCAGTTTCAAGGGTCAGAGAAAAGAGGTGGGTTTTAAGACTGAGCAAGAAGTGTGATTTCGGATAGTGTAGTCATGTATGTGTTTCCATTTCAATAATAGTCAGCCAGCAAGCCAACGTGTTTGTTAGTGTGTGTTGCCCATGTTACTAAAGTATTGATGTTCTCGGGGACAGAGGCCTCCAGGAAAGGTCACATATCATCAGCAGCAGAGAATATGTCACACAACACAGGAAATAGTTTTATTCACAGGTAAATAACAGTGATTAAAGGATATAAGGCCAATATCAATGAAAGTGCAGATATAGAAAATAGATTTAAGTGATCCCTGCTACAGTTTCTGCCATTTAATATGTTTGACAGAAGCTGTCTGGTGCAATAAATCTGTTTGCTTAACCACAAACCCAAGATATTCAGACTCACACAGCAACATACACAGATATTCTGCAAAGACAGGGCAGTAAAAACTGTGAAACAGTCCCCAGTGCGTTCTTGATACCACTTCAAGCATCAAGAATAATAAACATGCTCAATGTAACTCAATCAATGCAGTAATGTCACCTACTGCTAAACTGATCTTGTGCAGCTGCAGTCCAACCCACCACTGATAAAGACATGGTTTGGATAAGATAACTAGTCTGACTCTAATCATTCACACCTCAGAGGCAAATGGCAGTCAATGCACGAAGGAACATTACTTAACATTACAGAGGCCGACATGTTAAAGGACAGCAGAGCTAATAATAGGTTTACAAGGAGCCATGTCAGAGCGAAGGGCAATGAACAACAGTTTTACATGCTAAGAGTTCCATAAAAAATTCTGAAGAGCCATTCGAACATGTACTGTATGTATTTTAGCTAGAAGATCTTAAGGTTTTAGAACCAGAGCTGGAGCTATTTATACTATTATTTATACAATTCCATCAAGAGGATGTCATTTGCAACCTTTCGGACAACACTTAATGCATGTGCCACAATGATCACAATGCAATTAGACCTCTCACTATGCTGCCGTTAATGACACAGCACCCAGTAATAGAACCACTTTGGAAACAGTGCACGGCACCTTCCTCAAAGTACTCTATGTTGGAGATAAGAACAGAAAACAGGCGACAGTCAACTAAAAAAAACATTTGAATTTGAAGGTGTTGTGGGCCACGTCCTGCAAGAAAACCTGGTTTGTAATGTTGTTAAACCTCTCACCTTCTTGTTAGCCTTGTTTCCAGACTCTTTAAACAGCAGCTCCACCAGCCTGGAGTTCTTCACCACCTCCCCAATGAAGCTGATCACCTGGTGGGTGCCCTCAACCAGCTTCTCCACCCCTTCCAACCTGCGACCCTGACTCTCCATCCGCTCGCTGGTCCTCTCCACTGCCCCAAGCAGCTCCCTGCACACCTCGAGCCCTGACCCACGTCTCCCCCCATAGCCCTCATCACGCATAGATGCCAGATCTTTGCCCATACCCCTGACATCTTGGGACAAGCCATCCAGCCGGGTCAAGACAGTCTGCTGCATGTTGAGCATGCGCTCCATCTGAGAGCTCAGGGAGTCCATTCGGCTCTCCACACTGTGCAGGATGGCATCATGAGGGGAGGAAGATGGTGATGAAGACGAAGAAGCTTGGGACTTCTCAGATCCATTAAGAGAGAGTTTCCTTCCACCAGGCTTTTGACCATGAAGAGGGTTTCGATCATAGACTTTGGCTAAAGAGTTGACGAGGCTGGAGCTCATGACTGATTTAAAGCAGACGTCCTCTTCAAACAGGAAAAACTTTTCACTCGCTAATTAAGTCCATTCACTTTCAAGCATGTTCATTGGAAACAACGACAAAAACCATATTACCAACACAGGCAGAAGAAAAGACTTGGATTGAGAACAGAGATCTCTCCCTCAACACTGCACCACAGAGTTGAGTTTTAAGAATAGCAAATGGCCGCCCTCCAAATTAAAGTGCAGCCCCCTGTGGATGTCAGGGACTGAGTGGCCAGTGATAAGAGCAGCGGGCTCGGGTGTACAGTTGGGGATTGATGCGGGTTAGGGGGAGATTCTGCAGAGAATCGCTGTTTGACATTTGAGACACTTCAAAAGCCCTTCAGTCAGGTGTTAGAATCCCAAGAATCCGGGACTGAAATATGACGCCGTAAAAAGTAAGACAAACAAATAAGATGTACAGCCAATAAAAGGAAACAGAAATTGTCACCAAATCTGATAATTAAGAACTCATTTCAGTAGATGTAGTAGTATGAATACACAATATATATAAATTGCGCAACATGGATCCTATTTTTAGATTCCACATGGAACTATATGGTTTTCACGTTGTTCCACAATAGGAAGTGGGGTGACAGGTGCAAGCATGTGCAAGGCCTCAAAAATGTATTGACGACTTGGATCCCTGTTAATGAAACAAGCATTGTGGGTATTTCTAAACAAGGTTTAGTATTGTGATTTTACCCTGAAGATGTGTCAACATTGCATAATTGCCACAAAATAACAGGGTCGAACACAAAATATAATTTGTATACACAAATGTAAAATAACCAAACCCTACCCACTTTGTCTAATATTTTTGTAAATTAATTTTTATCTTATACCAAAACTCCCATAATTGGAGATACATTTTACCCCAAGCTCAAAAACTTGTTTTGTTAACTAATCATAATTTAAGGTAATCCCTAAATTGCCATTTTATTTTATTACCTCTCTTGAGGAGGTTTTGTTTTCAGAGTGGTTTGTTTGTTTGTTTGTCAGGATTAAAATAAACAACTGGCCCAATTTTCATTATACTAAGCAGAAAAGGTGTAGCATGTGCCAAGTAAGAACCAATTAAATATCAAAGTGTATGCGAATCACAAGGCAGATACTCTTTTGTTAACATTGCATGATAGGTAAATTGTGAGCTAAGACGATGAGGCTTCAGCCAGGCACAACCATATTGTTACGTTTTTTATAAATATATATATATATATATATATATATAGGAACAAGTGCTAAACATGGACCAATGCTATAGCCTACATTTTTTTAAGTTTAATTATGAATACTAAATAGTGGTGTAAATAAACATATATAATTGTGAATTGTGTTTCAGTGTTGGTAATTATATTTGGATGTTTTTTTGCTAATATTGTTGCTTATTTAAAATTCTGATTGAACCACATCTTTTTTAGATCCTGACAATTTCTTCTATTTCCAAAAACTGTGTTTTATATGCAAAATGTAGATTGAGCTCACTGAAGCATAAGGTTTTCCCTTTTCACATTTTGCAAAGATAAAAATGTTACGGAGGTTGTTTTCACTTTGAGTCAGAAAGAGCCTGCAATGCTCCCAATATGGGCTCACTGTCCATGCATCGTGAAGGACAAGACAACGGAAGAAAACAGGAAACAGGTGATACCATGGGCACCTTAGGACTGTTTATACAGAGAAGAGGATTGTGCAAGAGGAAACTTACTGCACATGTGTTGCTGAGAATTGAAGCGGATGAACTGACACAGATGTACATACGGATACAAACATAAGTTGATAGTCACGTACAGACACAAACATTTGACACTTAGTGAGACACGTCTGACTGTGCACATTGACCTAAAACTTTTCCAGTGGTATCTGGAGTAAGCAGGGTGACAAAGCACTGGCGCCTATATACTGGTTCCCATCTGTCAACACCGGAAAAACCTGACCTATACTCTGTCCCTTGCACTGTTCCCAGTACAGACAGCTCCTCAGCTGTCAGGTTTAACACTCAGATCTCCAGTGCCAATTTACCAGCTAAGGTGAGAATGAAAGGGGACACTGTGGAAGTCTAGAGTACAGTGTATACTGTACTCTAGACTGTATATGTTCTTTATTGAACAGACAGAGACGATCAGAGCGAGAGAGAGATGCAAGCCACAAACAAACTGATTACTGTAAACAAACATCTCTATGTAGGAAATACTGTTGTTGCTAATATGTTGCTGTCGAGTTATTTAAAGTGACATGTTTTGCAATTTTTGGGGCGACAGTAGCTCAGTCTAAAGGATTCGGTCAGAAATTTGAGGGTCACTGGTTCGAGTCCACCTTGGACCAGAGAGATATGGAGTGTGGACTAGTAGCTGGGGAGGTGCCAGTTCATCTCCTGGGCACTGCTGAAGGTGGCCTGAGCCCCCGAACCCCCAACCATTCGGGGCGCCACACTGACTGGTAGCCACTTAACCATAAGAATGGTTACGGACAGGTTAAAGAAGCATTCATTGATTTGGGGGAATAAGCTATAAACACAACATATTATCATATATAAAATTGTTATGGAAAACATGTTAGTTAGGATTTTCCGATTCACATATCTAGAAAGACACTTTTTTTGTTCAGGACAGGTCAGGTTTTAAGAGGTTTAGGCCGCAGCATGCTAAACTAGACTGATGCGAGCAGTGAGACTGAATCAAAACAAAAGGAAAGTTGTGGGCTGTAAAACCAAAACAATGAGCTGTATAGGCACTGTATTCCTTTATCCCTGCAGTATCTATCCATGGTACAAGAGTCATAAAAAGCTCATGGGTGCCCCATATAGATTACAATGGAAAGGGACAAAGGAAACGCCTTCACTTCAACCTGATCCATTCTTTTCTCACATTAGACTCATTATGCATTAGGTTACTCCTTACCAAAACCACTAGATTTGGTGTCTGATGACGTGTGAAAGATGGCTGATAAAATTGATAAAACAATGCAGCAAAATAGAGACTACAAAGAGGGAAGAGGAGAGGAGCAATGTGGTGTTTGATTAGTCTGAGTCTGGTGTTGAGGCCAGTGGGAGGTTTAACTGTACCCTGTAGGACAATCTCTGAAATCCACAGTCTGAAAAGGTTACATGGTAACATGAGAGCCAGTGTGGTAAAGAAGCACTGTTTAGGAAAGAGACTGACGCAGCCTCGCCACTCTTGCCACATATAGAGTTACTCAGCAGGAAGACACGGACAATACACAACGCTTATTCTAGTGATACAGGCTGTCCAGTAATCCAGTATCAATCCAGTGCAATGACCTGAACAACATGAATGCAACAAGCTTCAGCACAGAGGACACAATAATAGACTGTGTGACATGCAACAAATGTGTGCCCCAGGGCTAATGGCTGCTGTTGTGGTGAACTGCGTCCACATTCAACAATACTGTAGCTTGGCAAGCAAAAGCTGAAACAAAGACAGAAGTGGAAAGTAGCTAAGTATGTTTACTCAAGGATTGTGCTTCTGTTATCTATTTTTTAGAAACTATGTTGGCTTATAATTGTAATGTTTTTAATGTAAGATAAGATGCAGTAAATTGAAATATTTCATTATGTAGATTCACCCTTGGAGCATTAATACCCAACCCTAAATGTAATCCATTTTAGGGGACTGTATCCTCATGATACAACCTGAATCTGCACCTAAACCTCAAAAGAGTCAGAGAACCAGGGCTGCCTAGTAATAGACTAGAACTTTTGGGCTGCCTGACAACAGCTCAGTGACAGCTCTCTGATCTCTGGCATGTTCCAGGACCCCAGGCCAGCTCTGGGGCCCCTGAATCATCCAGGGTTTCCCCTCAAATGGCATCCCTGCCCACAAAGCATTTACCATTCCATCATCATGGCTCACCCCAAACAGCCTTACTAAGACCATAAAGAATTGCATTCGAATAACTGCATTCAAAGGGGGTTTTGTCAACTTCTAAAGCCTGTCATTCCCCAAGTTCACCACCAGAGGGTTTCACCTGAATGGCCAACAAACTGCATAATACTCAGCGGTAAACTCAGGTGTGAGATGCACTTTAATGTGATGGACGACGGGAATGCTTGTGACAGCTGACTAGTGATGTCTGACCAGATATTTAAAACCAAGATACCATGGTTTTATGGCTGCACTATTGTACGAAATGGAAATATTCAACATGTGTGGCACATTTTATTTATGCACATTTTCCCATAATTCACCCTGACAGCTTTATCGTCTTTGGAAACCTTGGCATCATGAAAAGTTATGTGGGTTTGAGCAGTGCTTGATGCTGCACCATGTTATTGATGGACTCACTGGGAGATTTTGCAGGGTTGAATAGGTCATGTCAAATGTCTGTTTTTATGGCATATAATTCCTAGGGTGCTTTTCCCACTGTTGTTAGAGGATGGATGTCTGGCGAGTGTATGACAATGGAAAGAAGGTTACACATTATCTGCGTAGCTCCACCTGCTGCTTTTCTATCTGACAACTATCCCTGTGTCACCACTGGCTGATGACAGTCTGTACTTTCACAGTTCAGCTGCTGCGATAGCGTTCGTTCAGTCACCAAAAAAATTCCTTTCGTGGTGCAGTATGACGTCCGCAAATTGTGTGTGTGTGTGTTTCTGTTGGGGAGGGCGATTTGGCCCAGTCTGTAAACATGTTACATAAGTTACAGAATTATGTAGCTCAGATCCCTAAATACATGCACACAAATTTCCCTCGGTTATAGCGAGTTGCTGCTCTTTGTCAGCGTTACATGAAGACAAACTTGGCTATAAAGTTGTGATAAAGTCTGTCGGGATAAATGGTGACCTCTGACCTCTGAGGCAAACTGTCAATCCCACTGCTGCACATAATAAAATATACACACAAAAAAAACAGCATAGCTTAGTGGAGAATTCCAACAGAGGATCTCATATCGCCCTCTGTCTCTTAGTGTCACAGTGCCAGCACAAACTGGTGTAAAATTTCAATTTGATAAAATAATTTAATCTAACATTTTTGTTATTTTAACGAGGCAACTAGGCCCCAAAATGAACTGATATAAAAGCTATTACCTTTAATAATTTGGTAGTTAGACACAGTCCTTGAACTAGAGGACCAAGTTCAGGTCTTCGTGCAGGCGGGACTCTGCTACACCCTTAAGCAAGGAACTAACTGACCATTCAGCCTGACCTCTTTTGAGGAAGGGAAGCAAGAAGATATGTATGCAAAAGACATACTTACTGTCTAAAATCACTACATCAGGTTAACAAGTTGCAGAGTACAATTGATCTTTAAAGCAAAAATGTTAACGTGAATTTATTCTGTATAATGAAGTTTATTATCTATGTGCTATAACTTGAAGATAGGTCACATGGTTGCCTTGTTGTGCTGCCATGTAGTGTTACCTCCCACATAAACTAAATAGACAAATAAATAGACAAAGATACATGTTGAAATATTTGCATACATGAATGCATAAATAAAACTGTGAAAATCAATCATACTAAGTAAATTTTATAAATTTTCCTTTACATATGCATATTTGTGTTGTATGTTTTGTAGATTTATTCAGACTTTTAAAAGAAATAAATTTGAATATGTGAAACACTATCATTGCATGAGGGGAATCTGTAAATAATATCACAAAGATCACTGCTCTATATGAAAATTGCAATGAGATAACTTTTGTTGTGAATCAGTACTATATAAATAAAATCGAAATTAATTTAATTGAATTATAATATAGATAAAAGTAGAATATTAGGAGTAAATCGGCTAAAACATTAGTAATAATTAGTAAATCATTAGTAGGGCTATATGATGTAGTAAATCTAAGGAAGTTGTATTTGTTTTTCACTACCACTGGATGGCAGCAAACGACTGATGACTCCCTTTTAAACACAGAACCTAGTGATGATTTCTTTAGACGCTGTGGGAGAGCGTTTTGGTGGAGGGTCACACCAAGCTGCTCTCTAGTTACCCTGAACCCTGACCTAATAACCCCCTACACACACCCACACCCACACACACACATTTACACACACACACATATTCACACAGATTCGACAAGTCAATGTTTGCCGTGTACGATTTACAGGTGACACATCACACACGCCCATGCAGTCAAATATCAATTTGACTGCCAGTTGTGACTTTATGTTGGCAAAATTTAACTTAATTTCATCCTGCTGTCATTCACTACCTATTGCCCTTTTTAATCCAGCCATTGCTTTCCCTTAATTTTTATATGAAAATCAACTTGTATAGATATGAAATTGAAATTCAGTTGAACAGTGTGTCTGCTGATATTGTTATTTTGGAGTGTTGACTTTTTTTTGTTAACTAGTTTCTGTACATCAGCACCAGTAGATTCTAATGTACACACTGGAACATGTAACCAATGCACCCTTTAGAAAGGCCAGTCCAGTCTAGTTCAGTTTTTGGCAACTATTGCTGTATGAATCAATATCACTTACCACACTTGAGATCTGTTCTATGTGCTTTGTTTCTACGCCCAATTTGCTAAAATGATGTGCACTTGAGGAGTCTGATATGTTTAACAGAGATTTGGCAGGACACACTAATAAAGTGATTAGCAGAAATGTTTGGGCTTCCTACTCTTCTGCATCACGAACAAACACATCTAAAGCAAATATTGGCCATTTATTATCAGCTTTGGCCACTTATTCAAGACAGAAGACAACAACTTATCTCTGACAGTGCTAGCTGTTTTTCTCAGTTGCATTTCAGTTTTGCACGCGTTACTACAGAAGCAGTTTGTTATAGTCCAAATATGTTGGTTTTTCTTATGAATGTATTATCGTTGCTATTTTTATACATTCATCATGTTTTTTTTACTGTTCAGCTTGCTAGCTTTGTTATGGTGTGAAATCACTTCCTTCTTCACTGAACAAAAAATAATGTAGTTTACTTCATAGTGAGACACTGTGTGAATCATTAGAACACTGACAGGTGGATTTAACCATCATTTTCATGTCTGACAAAAGCAAATCACTGCATTGTGGCATTTGTGTTTACAGGCAACATTAGTCTAAATGCAGTGGTCATTGCATATGCTTATTTTTGGACAGGAGAATACCTCCACACCACAGTACCACCACAGTAACATCCAAATATCCATTATTTAGAACCGCTTATCCATGAAGGGTAGCAGGGGTAAGGTGGGAGGGGGCTGGAGGCAATTCCAGCTGATTGGGCAAGAGTCAGGGTACACACCAGACATGTTGCCACTGTATTACAGGGCTGACACACAGAAACAAACAGCCATTCACAATCACATTTACAGGTAAGGGCAATTTAGAGTTACCTATCAGCCCTCCTGCATACCTTTGGACGGTGGGTGGAAGTTGGAGCACCCGGAGAGAACCCACACAGCCACGGGGAGAACATGCAAACCCCACATAGAAAGGCCTAGGACGACCAAGATTCAAACCCAAGACCTTTTTGCTATTTGGCCACAGTGCTATACACTGGGCCACCATGTCACCCTCCACAGTAACGTATGAGATGATAGTTTATGTTCATAGTTATCTGGAGCTGAATGCATATTTCCCGTTATTTTATTGGCTTATTGTACCACAACCTGGTCTCTAGTAGAGGATACTGCTGCCATTAGTGATTTAAACATGACTGTTACACTTAACTTTAATGTAATAGTAGCTTCAAGGAAAAGTCAGCATGGCTATTGGCACACATAGGATGCACATTCACATTTTCACAAACTCAAAAGAATTAGGTTTTAACATAATACAGGATATTTAACCTACTTATAAAAACTTAACGTGTCTCTACCTAATTATCATGAGCCATTAGATGAGGAAAGACCCTCAGAGGCAGGATTAGCAGTCCTAGCCTCGACCACATTTGACAGACGCTTTTAACCAAAGCGACTTATATTTGCTGAACAACATACAAGCATGTAGCGCGTATGGCATAATTGGGGTAAAATACTTTGGGAAAGAAGTAGGAGTTAACAAAATAGAGCAATCAATACAACAGAATTGTAAGAGGATAGAAGAGGAAGAGCACAGGAAGTGTATGTTATAGGTTAGACGTGTTATAAGAGAAAGTGTTCTAGAAAGAAATGAGTTTTAAAGAGCTTCTTGAAGTTAGAGAGGGACACCTCTGCTCTGATGGCATGTGGTAGCTCGTTCCACCATCATGGTGGCACAGATGAGAACTCTTGGGAGTGAGATTGCTTTGTGCAGGGATGGCAGAGCCAGGTGGCTTTCGTTGAAGGAGCGTAGTGGCTGAGAAGGAACGTAAGCTTGTCTTATGGAGTTAGATGGGTGCTGCAGACCCAGTAGTCACTCTGTCTGCAAGCATTAGTGATTTCAATTTGATTCTGGCTGCTAAGAGTAGCCAGTGGAGGTCACTGAGTAATGGAGGGACACAGGTCCTTTTAGGTTGATCAAAAACAAGACGTGCTGCTGCGTTCTGAAGCATTTGTAGGGGTTTCAACGCACAAGCTGGTGAATTTCTGCAACTCGCCACACAGAAAAAGACAGGGCAATGGCCAGTAGGCACTTGTGCTTGTGTGTATTGAGCATGTGTGTTTTTGTTTGGCTGTGTGTATCAGGCCCCACCACCATGTATCTGCACTGTGCTGGTAATGAGTTATGCAAACGGCTGAAAGTGGACACCAAGCGAGAGGCCAGAGTCCAGGCAAAAACAGCACATTCCCTCATGCCTCAGTCCCCATACCAGAAACAAAGAGAGGAAGAAACAGGGAACCAGGAGATCTGAGGATTAAAAATCTAAGTGAAATGTAGGATCAATTACAACTTTGTTTTGCAGGCTTCCTTTCCCTCAAGTCACATAAAATTACAACTCAATCACTAATCTGAACGTGTTTTTTTTGTCACATCAAGTGTTCCCAGTATTTATAATATGCACACATTTTTATTAAGGGTCAGTCACAAAAAGCATTGGCAACAGTCAACTGTGTAAAAAATACAGTTCATATATTCTGAGCAGAAATGCTATAACAATGTCAAAACTTCGTCTGTTAACGCTGTCAATGCTGAATCCAGAAATGTTACTTTAATTAAAGCCCTAATTTGGCTTTTCTTCCCCAATTTTGATCAAATTCTACCAGGAATTACATAAATAACAATTTCTGCAAATGTAGTGAGAATTTTAAGCTTAGAACAGGGTATCTTTAAGGGTCACGTCATCATGCACCAGGGGGTAAATAAATGTTAAATATTTATATTAACAACAGTGCGGAAAATGTGACTTTGTCCAGAACATAATAGTAGTAAAACATTGGGATCTCTTATTTGTTAGGAATCATTTTAAAGATCTTTAATTTCACATTAGCATTTTCTACACTTTTTGTATACAAGCATCAATAAAAACAATCTTGGTAAACCACAAGATTCCAGTCTCTCTGTTTTTACTCATAAACTGGGAATTGGGCTGCCTCCAGTTAAATGAATCTTCTTTAATTTATGTCCTGCCCAAACATCCACTTTTAAAATGCGATGTGTATTTCACTTGCAAGATCTATAAAACAAACAACACAAAAACTGAATGTCGTTTGTCTTTTTAAATCTTGACTGTGAAGCTATCGCTGGCTCTGTTCTTCCATCCCTCCTCTAGTTGTTTGTGTGCTAATTTTGTCTGAGCATGTGAGTGTGAGAATCTGAGGCAGTAGAAGCACTTCTCACATTAGTCATACTCACACGTGTTAGCAAAAGCTACAGTTTACTCTTTGCAAGGCTCACACAAAACCATTTGTTTGTATACTGTATATACCTGCATAGAACTGAACTTCTTTTCTTGATTTTGATGATAAAGTAATAATTATCTGTTTAATTTTAAGATAATGATTTGATGTGGCTGTCAAAAAATATAGATCAGGATAAAGGTGATGCAGGATGGTTGGTAAATAATCTGTTAATATATTTTTAAGTCGATTTAATTAATCCATAGCCATTAGTTTAACAGTTAAAGCAGCATAATGATTATTTCAATTAAATTGAATCATCAACTGTTTTGTTGCATAAACAAACACAACAAAGCACTGATTAGAATAAAGAGGAGCTCGGTCTGATCTCATTCTCATGAACCCCCAAAGATTCACACAATGCCATTTCACTATGTTTTACTTTTCACCCAAATATATTACTTCCAGGATGCCGAAGGCTCCCTTTTAGTGCAAATCTGGAGTTGAACTTTGGAAAGATCTCCCTTAAACAGCACTAACCTGTTTTACACCCAGGTTTCAAAATGTCTTAATACAAAGTTCAAACTTTACTCTGAATCTTCTCACATCAGTCTCATCTGTTAGTTATCACAATTTTATTCATCCTACAAACCTGCGCTGACAACATGTTGACATATTTGGCCTTAACTATCCAGAGTAGTAAAAACAATAAATAGAGTTATAAATCTAGCAGTAATAAGGCAAGTGTCAGCTGAGACTAGAAGACTGAGACTAATAAAAATATTGACCTTACACTGGCAAGCTTTAACTGCTCAAAGCAGCACAGCTCTCACGCTTTATGAGGAGTCAATTACATTTGCTTCCTGCTGGATTATGTTAACATGATAAACAGTTTCATACCGGACACGGTATGCGTAGTGTAGAGAGCACAGCCTCATCTGGATGGAGTAGTGGAGTTAAGTGCTGTTGGACAGAATTTAGATGTCACTGCTGGTGACAAGTGTGTGTGACACATGAAAGATGACGTTGTATTTTCCACTGACTGTCTTGTGCTCATACACTGGCTAAAGATGGAAGAAATAGTGCTTCACTTGCCAAAGACTATTGTTGTTGCACTGTTTTGTCAAAGCACCGTGGTTAGAACACTTCAGAAGTTCATCACAACAGCAGAAAGGGTACAGATGTTAGCGATACCTCAGCTGCTAGCTTTACTGCAAGTACAGAGAAATTCCTGGAAAACAGCTGTACTCTGTATACACAGACCTGATTAATCAATGATATTGTGCTTTATGCAGTGGAAGACCAGCTCTGAAATCACGTTGGCCTGTTCACATCACCAGAAACACAACTCATCTTCTCGGAGTGAAAGGAGACACTAGGCCACCAGCAGATAACACCAGCATTGCTGAGCTCAGATATTCCAAGGTCTTCCTTCCAAAGTCAGTGATATGATACTCAAACCACTTACATGCCTCCAACTACTGCTCTGCTCTGCTAGCAAGAGCTTTGTCATGAAGTATGAGTGTCTAAATGCAAGAAAAAAATACTATTTTCACCAAAAATCATTATAGTTTAGAAGTCAGATAATGCTTTCAGATTCCAATGCTGCACAATCCTCTAAATCTGGGAATTTATTATTGAGATAAATGTTTTAAACATTATTTATTCTATCCTTTGTCTTATTTAAATTCCAGAAAAAAAGGAGTTAACAGTTGACAAAGCCTGAGCTAACAATGTTGACACATTCGTATCCAGGGTGCTCATGATCTATATGCATCGAAAATACATGTTGTGATAGACAACCACCATTATCCAAATAAATGTAAAATTTCATGAGAAAATAGTCAAAATGTTCAACTGTGCCCAAAGTTAGTGTGCTAAGAAAACCTTTAAATTCTTGCGAATCCACACCAAAATCTAACAAACAGGAAAACATTACATCCTTGGCTAAGGCAGCAAAACACCAAAACCAACCGGTTTAGTCAGATCTGTAAAAAAATGACAAGAAAAGAAACTACCAAGAATACATGAGAGTAAGGTACAGTATGGGGGTAATGTGATAACATCTATTATTTCATTTCCGGTTCATGCAGGCCTCTTGCTGGCCTCTGCCATGATCCACAACATGACAGCTGAGTACCATAAGATTTGTTGATTTCTTACATTATTTACAACCATTCTGCTTTCTATTTATTCAGTTTCAATGCACTTTGTGCATGTTTTCACATGTTGCACAGGTGTACTCCTCTTTTGGTGTATTACCTGTACATCTGCAAATGTTGTGGTCCTTCCCCTCTTCTTGCCAGAGAATAATTTCCACAGCCTTCGCCACAAGAAAGTGGCAACCAGACATACACTCCCTAATATCCAAATATCTTTATCCCTTAGGACGTTCTCCATGATGGAAACCTTCCTCTTCCTGTCTCTGTTGTCCGCCTGCAAAGGCTGTCTGTCTTATTTCAGCCTCTCTGCCACCGCAGCA
Organism: Lepomis gibbosus; assembly: GCA_029875015.1. Taxonomy (NCBI): domain Eukaryota; kingdom Metazoa; phylum Chordata; class Actinopteri; order Centrarchiformes; family Centrarchidae; genus Lepomis; species Lepomis gibbosus. The sequence continues at coordinate 19,165 of JAPMOB010227964.1, forward strand.
AAGGAGTCTCAGGTGGTGGGCAACAACTTGTTGGCATGGGACGGCAGGTGTTGATTATGAAATGGCTGGCTTTCTGTAGCTGTGCATTGAATGCTCAATCTCCTGCTTGCTACAGACTTGGACAAGAACAGGGGGTCTGTGCAGTCAAGCCACCTGCCCACCCAGCCAACCATTCACCCTCTACTCGGCGTCCTCCCTGCCTCCCACCCCAGGACCTAAAAGGAGAGAACATGCTGTCTCTGAGACGAGAGCGAGACAGGCGGTGTCAGGTTCAGGGTGTCGTTGCTGTACGCAGAATCAGATGCCTGTTGCTGCTGCTGGTATGTTAGCGAGACCCCTGCGGTATCCTTTAACTTCAGACACAGCACTTCATACATGCATGCATACTCCTAAGTATATCTGTCCAGCAGTCGCTTTGCCTCTCTGTGCCTCACAAATGGACACAATCATGTGCAGGAATCACTGCAGATGCAAACAATGGCAAACGTGGGCAGTCACGCACGCAGATAAACAAACAGCTGCACATGTGTGGTGCTAAATTTATCCTTTCTGTGGCCAATTGCGGCACAGGTTAAAAGTGTTATCTTTTTCAGGGAACCACTATGGCCGACACTGTGTGAGAGAGAGACAGAAAGTCCTAAATGTTGTTATTGTCCATAATTGTATATATCTAAAGGCAAACAAATCTAAATGTTTGAGTAATTCAATAATTAGTCATTTATCTAATGCAACTCACAATTGCTATATATGTCAGAGGTTGCACGCCTCTGGAGCATCTAGCGGTTAAGCATCTTGCTCAGGGACACATTGGATGTGTCACAGTGGGGAATTGAAACCAGGCCTCCCACACTAAAGCCATGTGGCTTATCCACTGCACCATCATCACCCAAGTATGTAAACATAACAAATTATATCATGATGAAGAAACAAGAAAGAAAAACCAAAATCCTGATATTAAACATAAACACACAAAACACAAAGACACTCCTGTAGGGTTGGACTGAAGGTAATTTACATTTGTCTTCTTTTGTTACATACAGGCAGATTCAGTAGGATTTGTCGGTTGCTGTTTGTAAACATACAAACTCTCCTGTTTTTCCAGGTTTCTCCCGAATTTCAAAGCCGTTTCCGGACAGCACTCTCCTGTTTTGTTGTCACTTCCGGAAAACTCCCGTAATTGGCCAATTTTATTATGAATGATTCTCATACATGGATCCAAGTTTTGGATGTCTGTCTTTTGCCAGATCTTCTATGAAACAGAATCCATACACGACATACAGTTTCAACCCTTCTATCAGCACCACCTGAAAGCCAACAACCCGATCCAAGAGATGCGGCTACTCTCCACACAGGCAGACAGGCCAGCTAACTTAATGTCAGCATTAAATACATCTGCAAGAAGGAGCCACATTGCCTGATTTTGCGGGAATGCGTGGAGCCAAAGCCATCATTCATCCTATCCACTGTGCTTGTGTATGTGGGTGTGTGTAGCTCAGCCCCGCCCTCAGTCAAACAGACACACACACACCTCACAGAGAGAAGATGAGAGAGACGGAGACAGCATGTATCCTGGTCACTACTTTTAATGAGTCTCGACCTCACACCCTCCTCTCTGCAGAGCGAATATGAAAAAAAAGCTGCACAGTATTCAAATATTTAGGAATTTACATTTATTCATTTAGCTGATGCTTTTATCCAAAGTGACTTGCTATATATGTCAGAGGTCACACTCCTCTGGAGCAGCTAGGCGTTGTCTTGCTCTCATAGTGGATTTGAACCCAGGTTTCTCACACCAAAGGCATGTGTTTTTCCCACTGTTTTGTCACCGCCACCAGAATGTGAATGCTGTGAAAGAAGCTTTGAACTGTTCTGTGCTGCACTACATTCCTGTTCCATACACCGATCATCCATAACATTATGACCACCTGCCTGATATTGTGAAGGTCCCCCTTTTGTCCACTAAACACTTTCAGACCTCTGAAAGTGTGCTGTGGTATCTGGCAATGGTCCTGTAAATTGAAAGCTGGGGCTTTCATAGATTGGACTTGTTTGTCCAGCACATCCCACAGATGCTCGATTGGATTGAGATCTGGTGAATTTGGAGCCCAGGTTAAAGCCTTGAACTTGTTGTTCACTCATTATCCTGCTGAAAGAGGCCACTACTGTCTAGGAATACTGTTTCTGTTGAAGGGTCTACATGGTCAGCAACAGTGCTTAGCAACTTCCACATGAAAGGCAGGACCCAGGGTTTCCCAGCAGAACATTGCCCAAACCATCACACTGCCTCTGCCAACTTGCCTTTTACCCATAATGCATCCTGGTGCGATGTGTTCTCCGGGTAAGTGCACACGCACCCGGTCATCCATATGTTGTGAAAGAAAACATGAGACCAGACCACATTCTTTCATTGCACCATGGTCCAGCTCTGATGCTGACATGCCCACCCATTGTAGGTGCTTCCAGCATTGGACAGGTGTCAGCACGGGCACCCTGATCAGTCTGCATCTACTCAGCACCATACGCAACAAACTGCGATGCACTGTGTCTTACGATTCCTTTCTATGAGAACTAACATGAACTTCACCCACAGTAGCTCGTCTGTTGGATCGGACCATACGGGCCAGCCTTTGCTTCCCACATGCATCAGTGAGTCATGGCCACCCAGACCCAGACTCAGACCCATGCCGCTTTTCCTTCCTTGGACCACTTTTGATAGGTACTGCTGACTGCTCAAGAGCTGTAGCTTTAGAGATGCTTTGGCCCAGTTGTCTAGCCATCACAATTTAGTTATAGTCAAATCCTAACACTTGCATATATTTCCTGCTTCTAACATATCGACTGTGAGAAAAACTTGCTGCCTAATAAATCCCACCTACTGACAGATGCCATGGAAAGGAGATGTTATTATTAGGGATGTCCAGATCCGATCACAAGATCGGAAATCGGGCCCGATCACATTGTTTCAGACCCAATCGGAATCGGACGTTACCTCCTGATCAGGACTCGGATATAAATGTATATATATGCATATATAGATGTTCTTTGCAAACACTGTGGCACTTATTTTTGTATTTGTTTACATGCCTGACAGGTATTTTAAGTTGTTTTTATCTTAGACTTTTTTTATATTTACTGTTGCACTAAATTCCGAAAGTGAAGAATTTATGTTATTTATTACTTGATTGTTCAAGCTACCAAACAGAAGTGTTCTGTTTGTTAACAGAGTTGTTGAATGTTAAAATAAAGTGAATTAAATAAAAAATAAGGAACATCCTGGATCTGTTTTTTCCGCTAAGTATTATAGAAGTATCAGATCGACACTCGGGACAAAATCAAATGACTTGGACTCGGACTCGAGGGCAAAAAAACCTGATATTATTATGTTATTCATCTCACCTGTCAGTTGTCATGATATTATGGCTGATCGGTGTATGTTCAGTACACACTACCTATAGACAAAGATGAACAGATCCACTCTGTCAGCAGAATGCTGCAGAGTTTCCTTTTTGGCATGTTGCTGTGTGTGCAACAGCTATCTGTCTGGATGGAGCTGATGATTTTACACTGGATGGTGGAGTGTGACCACTGCAGTCAAAGAGATCAAATGCCTTCTCATGCCCTGTCAAACTTGTAGGTTTACAGTATGAAGGACTTTGAACATTGGCCCCTTTACATATTTCCAGATGATACATTTTTTTGTGTTTTTAAGTGATTTATACAAAATCAATATAATTAACAACCTTGGGAAAAACAAAGATTTGTTTAAATTCAAGGGACATTTAAGGGCTCTGATTAGAGTTGTGACAAAACACTTAGCCTACGAGACATGCCAATACTGGGGTCACGAGAACAAGACTAGAATATATTTCAATTCTACTGAAAAAAAATATTCATTGATGAAATATACGATTGGCTGGGATTAAACACTTAATTTGCTCCATTCTGGAGACATTTTCTGCACCAATTTGTTGTGGAAATGTATTTTTCAGAAATTTTTAACAAATGCTTTCAAAAAGTGGTCGGGAAGACATCATCTAGAACATAAGATTTTTTAGACCCACAAAATAAATAAAAATAGCCACTAAAATTTGCTTATTTTAAGTTAACTATCTCTACACTGTAGAGAGTGGCAGTTGGTATTGGTCATTGGCATTTTGATGTATTAACAAAAAAGAATAATTCCACTTAAATGTCTATATTTCATATTTCAAATTTAAAGACAAAGGGTTTTTAGCATGTTGTCAGAATCTTTTTAGAAAGTTTTAAGATTTTTGAAAGCACTTTTTTTTTTTTTTACAGCACAC
>JAPMOB010227969.1:0-27463 GCA_029875015.1 Lepomis gibbosus
GATTAGTAGGCTAACTGCAACCATGTACATCCAGTCTTTGTGCTAAGCTAGGCTCGCGGTGGGTGCGTCAACCAGACTTATAGCACGCACGGAGATGAAAAAGGTATGTATGGACTTATCTAACTCTGGGGGATAAGGTGAATAGGCTAAAGTCCCAAAAAGTCGGAGTGTTCCTTTAAGTGAGACTAAAGACCAGATTTATTTTATTCTGCTTCTCATTCATGTGTGTTTGATGTTAATTTAAACTCAAGTCTGACTCAACAGGAGTCCTGTCAGACAGACTAGTATCACTACACCTGAACACACATCAGATTAGGTCAGAGTGCCCGCCCCCTGACGAAGCTCCTCCCACTCAGATCTTACCTTCACGGTGGTTGGCGTTGCTATAGAGATACCCATTCCAGAACCAGGAAGCACTGACAGCACTTTGTACTGCAATGGATAGAGACGTTTATTCAAATTAACTTTAGTTTATAGCTTTATTTTTTTTTTAACTTTACAGCTGTTTATGGCACAGCATATAAAACCAACAACAAGAGGACACACAAACACCAAACATTAATAACAGGAACAAGTCATAAGGAATATAAAGCTGCCATATCTTACGCACTCACAGACTTTACGCACACTGACTCTGTAAGTAAGCAACTCTGCAGACTTTACAATAGCATTGAGACAGAAATGATGGAGGAATTAGGCATCATTAAAAAAAACAGTCGGCAAGATCGGATTTTTCTTTGAATTATATTCTACATTCTCACCTGTGTTGATATTTTTTCAAACCTGGACCTTATTTTTCTATGTTTTTTCTTCTATGTGAGAAAATGTGACAACATTTTGTGAAGGTGGTCCATGTGTTGAGCGAGTGCGCTACACTTGGCAGCAGTGAAGCAGGGCTGTAATGTCAGCGCTGTGTTTTGCCACTGACAGGCTCACACCTTTTAAAAAAAACACCAGTAAGGTTCTTTTTGTTTAACCAGAAACAGTCACTATATTGTACTCGTCAAAGCCACCAAACTCCATTGATAAAAACAGTCATTTTACACTGCAGAACACGGGAGTTGCTGTCTACCACTGCCTCGGTCGGTTAGATTGTTTGTTTAATTGTGTGACTTTGTTGGTTTGTAACACAAACTAACTGATCAAGGAGGTGGTAGATCAGAAAGGTAAAACTCTCTTTGACTCTTTCTAGTTAAACAAAAAGGATCTCTCTCTATCGCTGCAGGAATCCTTTCCATAACATTGTCAAGACATGTCCTCTGGGCTTAGAGAGGACATTGGCACAGAACCAGAGACTCTGCATACCTTCTGGATGACGGTGATGTCCTTGAGTTTGATGACTTTGTTCCTCTTGGAGGATCCAGACCTGGAGCTGGAGCTCTCGAAACACAGATGACTGAGGAGACAGAGGAGATTCAGTCAACACAATTAACTAACTACTGTTTCTATTGTTGAACAACATGCATGCATAATCACAATTTGGAGCTCCTGATTGGTCAAACAGCATCCTTCATTAGCCAATAATGTCTCTCCCTCAGAAGTTGATTTAGCTGTTTGACCTGTTGGACTAATAAGCAACATAATGTGAGCGGTGCTACCGGTTCTGGGAAGGACAAATGCAGTAAAATCAGCAGCCAGCCAAATGAACACTGTTGTAGAGATGAACTCAATCAGAGGTGAGTAATTACATGCTCAACAGTAAATGCGACACACACAAAAGGTGTGGTTACATTTTTTAAATGTTTTAAGTAAAACAAACATCAAAATATTTCATTGCAGTGCAAGCATTTCACTGTGGCTTAAGATAGTTTTGCGCCTCAGAACTGTAGTCCAGCATCACCTGTAGTTTCTGATATCATGGCTGTCGGACAGCTTGTTTACTTTGTTTGTACCTGCTCCTTATGCATATCGACTGGAAAACTCCAGGTTTACTAGTTTTACATTGTAAATCATAAACTAAATGTTATGAACACAGTAAATTATTTATTTATATACCATATTGAATCGTTTGCTTCAATTTAAAGACTGAAATGTCATCCAACGAAAGTGTTTTTGGGTCACAGCTGGAAGAATGTGTAGCTACAGTATATCGTGTACACAATCTTGCAGCAAAAAGTCAAAGCTCCAGCAAGCTACTGTTTTCCTGCCTGTTCATTTAAACGTTTTCATCAGATTAACTGACCCTGACAGGCAACGTAAACACAATCATGAAAATTAAGACGTGTGTTAGATCGTTGACCATCATAATTGAGTCACATCACAGCTGTGACAGATGTTTCATGGCAAAATTCTCAATCTGTCTCACTAAATTGACTATGAATAGTTGGCTACCGCCCACTTTTGTGACCGTTTATTCGCTCCAAACATCGTTTAAATAATTAACACTTGTATCCCAGTCAGATCATCTCAAAAACAAAAGTTAAACTCCGGCCCTTCGATTGTGCAGAGCAGTCTGTACAACAAACTGAGCTCACAGGAAGTGAATGGCTTACTTCTCAGTGACGTAGAGGACTCCATTGCGGATGTAGTCTGTTGGTGTCTTCCTGTCTCTGTTGATGAGGCAGCAGCGCCAGCCGTTCTCACACACTGAGACAACAACACATACAAAAAAAAAAAAACCTGCTCAGAGAACAGTTTACATCACCTGCTGCAGAGTTTTAGCCGCCTGAGTGGAGTTAACATTACACATGGTGGTTTTAAGACTCAATTAAAATCTTTAAGGGCCATAAATTAACTTTTTTTTAAATCTGTATTTCCCATCACATATTAATTCCTGACACTTGGAAGACTTCGACTTACCTTCATGTTTGAATATAAAACTTAATTTGACTAAAGACCTCAATATTCCTAAATCTGACTGCAAACTGGAGGATGAGGAAGATCCAGCTAAGGATCAATGACGGGTTAAATCAGCTGAAACAAACAGGAAATCCACTCTGACGCATGAAGTCTCTCAGTCTGAATCTGATGCAATGACTTGGGACAATGGATTTTACAATATTGACCCCCTACCTGGCAGAGGACGCTCACTCTCCGGCAAGTTAAAGACTTCGTGAAAAGCTCCTCTCTTGGTGCTGTAGAATCGTCCTGCGTCCTCCTCCCGGCCGACACTCAGAGGAGCTGCAGCGCTGGAGCTGACTCGACTCCCAGAAGCTGGAACCTAAATAGTGCGGCGGGGACAGACTCTGGATTAGCATATCAGCAGTGGGCAAGGTACTGCAGTGACTTCAAGCTTCATGACGGCCACAATGTGAAAAAAAACAACAAAACCCTGGTAATGAGTCATTGTGTAAAAAGCTGGATAATCTCGTGTAAGTTCGAGTAAAATCAGCATGATTAACTAATAAAATGTGGCTGGATGTGACTTTAGAAAATATATTTTTACCTTCAGTTTGTTGATGTGGTTTGATGACAAAATTATTCTAATTTAGAAAAAAAAAATCTACTTTTAATATAAACATTTGCTTCTTTGGCAACAAACAACTGCAGCAACTTTAATCACATATGCTCCCTTATTACTTCTGTCCATACGGTTTCTATGGGTTTCAATTGACGCAACACTACATGACAACGCCAATGTGTGTTACAAAAATTCAACCCATGAAGCAAAAATCCACAAATTTGGAGAAGAAAGATGAACAGAAATTTTTAAAAAACACATAATCTCAGCTAAAAACATTTGCAAACAAACCTGAAGATCCAAGTACAAGCACCAATGTTTGGGTAAAATGGAAAATTCAAGTAACATCTGAACAAAGTTTAACCTGAAGGGGGCGCTAGAGGAATTGTTGTTGGGTCATTAAAATCTAGAGGGTTCATCCTCTGGAGAGCAGGAAGGAAATCGGGACGTTTACTGACAGTTTTGGGATAAAATACACCAGAAAAAGGCTGTTCACTGATGGCAGAATCAGAATAATCTCTAACTACACTACACACTACTGACCTGAACTACTGAACACACACACCAGAATCCTACCTGTTCACACTCAGACAGCTGAGAGAGAAAGACAACAACAGAGAACTGAAACCAGACCAGAGACCACCTACTGGGACCAGTAAGAAGCAGCAACATGCTGTTCCAGTTTGTGCTGCTGTTGGCTTTGTGATCCAGAAACCACGATGTATCTGAGCCGATGTGTCCTCTGCAGGTCTCAGAGGAGTCTGAGGTTCATATGAAACCTTAAACATTTCACATTTTGACACACTATGAAACAATTTAAAGTTCCTATTCAAGTTTAAATAATTAGACTGACTGGATTATCAAAAACTTCCATTGGAAATCTGCTGCATTAACCCTGAGTGGAGCTGAACTCCTAGTCTACAAAAAGAAAATATCTGTGGACTGAACTTGTTGAATGTAACATAATCAGATTTTTGGTAATGCTGTAATTGAACTGTAGAAGGCAGAGTTGCATAGTGGAATAAGAATTCATTTTGACAGCGTTTTAGGAGTACAACGCTAATGTGGTGCAGTACTCTTCAATACATAAGGAATACAGATTCACTTTGGTCAAATTAAATTTCAATTCAATCACCTTTAAATTACAAAATATTTTAATGCAGTTCACATAACTTAGACACATAATCTTGCTGTCCTGACACGGAAACAGCACTGAAGGATCTGTTTTCTCGTCACGTCTGGATATTTGAGAGTGTGTGGACTGACCCGTCTGCTCAGCGTGGCGTTGTTGCGCTCCTTCAGCTGCAGGTCGGTGGGTAAACTGGTCCAGACGATGTAGGGGGTGTCGTAGCGCTGCCTCAGCTTGGGACAACTCTTATAGATGAAGTCGATGATGAAGAACTTTATTCCTGCGTACACACCTGAGGAAGAGGAGGAAGACTCTAATGGCATTCGGCAGTGACTCTTCAGGGTGTCGTTGAATCACTGTCTGATAGAATATTGGACAAACAGCACTTTATGGGACGATCATGCTGCTCTGTGTCTGCTGGATGTAGGAGTAAGCAGCTGTTTGCAAACATTTTGTTTATGCTCCCAAAGATACTTAATGAAGCCTTTTTCTGGCAAACTGCTGCAAATGGATTTCCACAGAAATGAGCTGAAGCCAGTGGCTTCAGGGAAAAGGGAGAAAATCTAAATCAGATGGATGATTAAGAAAAAGATCCAGAATTTGTAAAGTAATGAAACCTGCAAAACACAGAATGATCCTTTAAAGTTTCTGTAGACATGCACTTTTATTTTATATATTAACAGTGTTTGTGTAGTGTCGAAATATTTTGCTTGTTTTCTTTATAAGTTTTTCTGCTGATGATGATTTAAAGATACAGATAAACTTCAGAGGTGGTTTGATGTAAATAATTTGAGTAAAACAAAATGTGTTTTGGGGAACTGAAAAAAGCATAGTGAAGTCGCAATCTACAGATGGAGTTAATATTTGAAGGGGGTCTGAAATCAGAGGTTGTCAAATTGCGAAGCTCTCAGCTGAGTCAAAACTCAGTCAAATCTGAACACACAGACACGATGCACATAAATTTAGATTCAGTGTGACTTCCACCTTCTGAGGGTTATTGAATATCATTATCTTTGATGTATAAATGTCCATAAATCTGCTTACAAATCAAAGGGAAAAAAGACACATCAGAACTATTCAAAGTAATCCTGTTATAGTTGTTTATACATCCATGGGTTAAATGTAAACACGATCTGATAACAAGTTTTGCATAACTTTAACGGCGCAAATACGCCAAAATGGTTACTGTGTGAAGGTGAGGGGCAACACATTCACAACTAATGTAATTGCACTATGTACACTGGAGAACAAAGCAATAAGACATTTAAATAAGTGGATTCAAGACCAGATTTACATGTGACACAAATTTAAAAAATGTTGTTAGTTTTCAAAGATTTAAAAATGTTAAAGCAGATGTGTATTTTGTGGAGTCAAACTGTGGAACTCCTGGATTTAAAATGCTGTTAAATTATAATTAACTTTACAATTCAATGTGTGGAAATCTTTTTCTGTTGGAGGTGTTCAATGCAGACAGTGTGTAGGTGTTATACTATACGGGATGTACCTATCATGAATCCCAGCAGTTTGTACGGCAGCAGGCAGGAGGAGATGAAGGCCACCAACAGACCAATGTACAGCTTCTGAGTCAAATCTGGCTGAACCCACATGAAAAGACTGCGCACACACACAAAAACACACATACATAGTATTACAGTTTTGAAAAGCTAAACTTAAGATTCTTTATCGAAAGTCTTAAACACAGCAACACACTTACCTCACACAATTTTCTGCTCAAAACCACATTTTGTTCTTTAAACACCAACTCTTCACCAACATTTCAAAGTGCAAAATAACCTTCTCTACATACACAAACTCTATCAAAACACAACAAACCTGACTCAAAATCAAATCATTCCGTCAAAACAACGGCTTTCTAAATACACACATTTGACTGCATTACAACAATTGCTTTTCATGTTTCAGCTCTACCTGCTTACAGTAGATAATGTGAACTCTACTGTTTTTTGTAATTCAGTTTCTTTTTACTGTAACCCACCCTGCATTTTTGGCTTTAAGGGTCGAATGTCTGCATTTTTGGCAACAAACTATGTAGAAGTGAAAGAGTCATCTTTACTTTATGGAATGTCGTGTAGGAAAAAATGTAAGTGACAGAATTACAGAAGTAAAAGCTTTAAAAGCAACATGAAATTGCAGTCGGGGATTAACATTATGTAAAAATACTGTCAAATACGTTTACGTTCCTTCTCGGCCACTATGCTCCTCCTATGAACACCGACTGGCTCTGCCATGCCTACACAGTCCCGGCTTGTTCTCATCTTGTACACCACGATGGTGAAATGAGCTACCACATGCCATCAGAGCAGGGGCTCTAACTTGAAGAAGCTCAAGAAATTAATTACAATAAATGAGCTATTTGTCAGTGTTTCAAAGATATGTGTATTCAGAAATGCTTGTCCGCAATATAGATTTTGAGTCTCTACTGTAGCAGAAGTAGATGCTTTATACATAATTTAAGGTTTTGAAAATGGTGTTTTCATTTCTGACATGTTGCGTGGAGGCATTTGTAAACAACGCAAAAAACATCCATAGTTTTGGTATTGGGTAAACTTGTATGTTAACAAAAACTTAGTATTTCAGATATGGGTTAAATGACTGCATATTTTGTGAAAACAACATGAATGGTATAGTATGTACTTTTGCCGGCCGAGCAGGCTAACTTCCGGTTTAGCCCTCTGCTAACGTAAATGGGGTAAAATTGTAAACGTGCGGGCTGGTGTAGCGTTTTCAAATGTTACAGAGCGAGTGGATCACATTCTGATAGCGAAACGAGTCATTTCGCTCGGGTTGCGATGGTCAAATATATTGATTCACTGTGTTACAGCTGTTGGCCGCTAGTAAAAGTGACTTCAAAGCGCTGAGTACTTCCGGTCGGCTCGGAGGCATTGCGAGGCTACCCAGCCAACCAATCACAGCGCTTACGGTCCGCGTCGCCTCGACGTGTAGTTACATTTTTGAGGAGGTGAACGTCAGGCGACGGCATAGCCTCTGCGTAACCACGTAGCCTACTCTGTCACCTATGCCGTAAATTTGACGCAGAAGTATAAATTACGCTTAACTGTGTTTAGAGTTTTGAAAACGCGACTACAGATTGGACAATATGAAGTTAGCCTGGACCATCAGCTCCCTCTGACCTGGAACAAACTGTGTGCACACAAACTCACTTCTTTATTTTCTCCAGGATGTTGGCCATCCTCCCAAACAGATTCTGTAAGGACAAAAGAAAAAAAAATAAGAATCGTCATCGTGAAATCTGTCGGGCAGGAGTTCAGGGTCGTGATGTAGAGGCTACAACCTTCTGTCATGTCTCACCTGAGCTCTCTGAGCGACGTCCAGAACCAGCTGGAACTTCTCCGATACCGTCAGGTCTTCTTTAGGTGGATCCTGGACGGAAAACAGAGGAGGACGTAACGATGTCACTCTCAGATTAACTGAATACTTCTGTTCACCTGTCCCAGTAGGATGTCAGGTCACTGACAATGTGGATCTTTTACATATTAAAAAGGCAGACACACATGTTAAAACACTGGATTCAGTAAAGTGTCTGCAGGTGTGAAGAGAGATTTCTCACCACGGGCTCTGAGACTTCGGGTACGATGCTCCACTGGATCTTCCAGCCTCTGGGAGCAGTGCATCATGGGAACATATAGGTACATATGAGATATTTTAACGCTCACTGCATTTTTGTATGTCAAAGATTTAAATTCAAACTGATCAGAATCGTCAGGTGGTTTTAAAACACTGTGAAGGCTTTGTATGTCTGTGAGTGAATGTAAAAAGAAATCTGCGTGTCTGTACTGGAATAAAAAATGTTTAATAAATCACTGAAAAAAAACACTTCATTATTATAACAAAGAATCTGTACTGAACATGGACCTGCCATTAGACCTGGTACAGACAGGTTGCAGATTCTGGCTCTGTGATTTGCTGATAGAGAGTGGGCGTGGCTTGCACTGACCTGGCGATGAGGTAATTCAAGGAGAGCCGGAGGATGGCGAGGAACAGGAACATGGGGATGACCCAGCCGCGCCACGCTGCATACATGTAGACCTGTGGAGATAACACACACACACACAAACACAGTGTCTTTACTCAGCTAATGAAAAGATGAAGATGAATGTGGCACGAATCAAGATGAAGACACGTTGATATGAGAAGAAAATGCTTGACTTCACTTCAAAATATATATGAAATTTGCCAACTAAAATGAGTATATTGACAACAAGTTATATTTCCTGGTGCTTATTTTCATAAATTAAAATAAAATTATTTGTCTGATGTGCAAAACGATCCAGAAAAAACACTTTTAATGAATAGTTTCTTTTCTTCTTCACATTTGTTATCGCTGAGTCGTCGCCCTGTTTGTCTGAAACTCCGCTTGTGTGGTGATCTCATAGTTGTTTCTCTGTGTTCAATAAGAACGCCGCCCCGATGGCTGTCTACGTGTGGACTCACAATAAAGGCGATGGCCGACGTGTAGACTGAGTACCAGCTGGATAAGGCAGAAAGGTTCCTCTTGAAGTTGGTCACAGGTTTGAAACCTCGTTCTGGAAACACAACAACAGACCAGCTGACCAATCACAGACTGCGCATTTGTAATGACAGGAAAACCTTAACTCTGAACGTTAAAGCTTTTCTTAACTACATCATGTGGCCAAAAGTATGTGGACACCCCTATCCTTTTGGTCCGGGTCTGTATTTCATGCTTCAGGTGTATTTCACGCATTACAGCTGTGAATGTGACGTGTTGTGTTGGATGAAACTCCCACAGTGTGAAAGCTCAGAAAGAAATACTCACTTAGCCGTCTCATGTTTTCAGTCAACCTGTGGATCAGAAACCAGATGTTAATTAGATTTAATACAAATGCAGCATCAGCACAATAGAAGAACATACAGAACGTTAGAGCTTCAGTTGCTTTTGGTTGTTGTGTTAGTCTGTCTGCTGTGTTTTCAAGATTTTACTCCTAGACTAAGTGGACGTGTCCTGAATGGTCTCTGTACAGACAGCTTCAGGGTTTTCTTCCTCACCTCTTGGCACTCAGCGGCTCGTCCGTCTCCACCGTCTGCTCCTCGGGTTGGAAGCGGAAGTCCTCCATGTAAACGGCAAATCGATCATAAAGCCATTTCAAAAAGCTGTTGGAAGGAGTGTCCTTCTGTTTGTCTGAGGACGGGAAGAGAAAAGAGTTTGATGGAGGTGACCAACGTGTTGATTAACATTCATTCAAGCTGGTACCTGAACAAACTCCAATCTGACTGGAGAGACACCAGAAGAGGTAAGAGACAAAATATGTTTTTATATTATGGACGTCACAAAATGTGGCAATGCTAAAACAGAATTACTCACTAATGAAGGAACGCCACTCCAAAATATATATACATATGTACAGTTCTGTGCAAGAGTTTTATGCAGGTGTGGAAAAAAGTGCTTTAAAAAACAGACATGTGATTAAATTCATCAATTAACAAAATGCAAAGTGAGTAAATCGAAGAAAAATTACAATAAAATAAATATTTGGCGTGACCTTTTTTTAAAAATACAAACAGTTGCTGTATAGCTTTCAGGGTTGAACGATTAATTGCATTTGCGATTTTATCGCGATGTAATAAAACGAGATTTTCTAATTGCGAAGGCTGCGATTACACTCTGGTCACATGACACCCAAGAGGAAAGCAGCCTGGAGAAGTTGATGCTGCGTCTGCACGTTACGCTGTACCTTTCCTTCCTGTTGTGCAACGGCCTTAAGCTTGACAGAAACTGACACTACATAAACTTTAGTGTCACACAGGAAATGAAAGTAGCAGCCGCCCCCCGCGGGTAACGTGGTGGTGGGTGAAATCGTCGGGCCATCCGCGGCTTTGACGGACAGGGGAAATGCACAACAGAAAGACACGTGTAGTAACGTTAACGTACTGTGTCGATCGGCGCCTGCGTCACACACACAGCCCCCAGTCAGTTCAGGAAATATCGGTGAAACGGGATCTCAAACCGAACTCACAAGTCTGAAAGAGGCCCAGTCTGTCCCGACTTACCGCCGGTGCGCGGCTGACCAGCATCGGAGGCTGCGGGGAAACTCCCGTGTTGTCAGAGATTTACTGAGCTTGTCTATTACACACGAGAGGCGTCACTCTGTTTTATTTTCGTTGGCCAACTTTTGAACATCAACCTGGGTATTTTTTATTTGCTTACTGCGAGTACTTGAAGTGGGCCGGAACGCTCCGGTACGCAGTACCAGCACCGCGACATTTAATTCTTTGGCGTACCGGGACTTCTCCCAAGTTGCCGGTCCTGCCCTCTCTATATCAGGTACTCTGGGCGCTCACCTGTTCCTGTTCTCCCTGCCTGCTGAACTCTTTCGGCGAAGAGAGACGAGGTTAAAGTTCGGGTGCCTTTAAAGAAGCCGTGTGCTGAATGTAGCTCGTCAATGTCGCTTTTCGTGAACCGACCAATCACAGCTTGGATGGGGCGGGGCATTTAAAAATATTGACAGATAGGTGTCATTTTCACTGGGGACAGGTCACAATCAGAATGTCTCCATCACTTTTTGAAAGCTTTTGTTAAAAATGTTCTGAAAAACAGCAACAAGAAATGTTGAATAACATATGAAACAATGCACAATAGGGAAACATGAAATGCAACCGAAATATAGAAGAAACAAATGGGCATTGTCCAAAAGCTGATTACTGAATTATATTCCATTATATTTTTAAATTTTGAATTGTCACCCGTCACCTTATTTTTGTTTCCCTTCAAATAAATAAAAGACATTTCCATCATATTATTTAATAACATGACTTGACTCAAATTATCTTTCTCATATTAGAATTTCTTCTCCACCATTGCTCATAATAATAATTCTGCCTGATTCATCATAACACAAGCCTGACCCACAAGAAAGAACAGTGTAGTTCTATCTATCTAACATTGTGTTAGTCATACTATACACTGATTTACTGCTTGTCCATTTTGAATAATACAGGAGGTAAAACGCTTAAAAATTAATCACATGTTAAATCGCAATATTGGTTAAAAGAAAAAAATCGAAATTAGATTTTTTCCCCAAAATCGTTCAGCCCTAATAACCCTAACCCTAACCCTAGCAGCCCCTCCTACTTTACTTTTCCCCCACTTGAAACAATTAATTTTAAGCATGGAGCCCACGTACTGTTAACCCAAAGGCAGAACACTTCTACTAAAAGTGAATGTGTTTTTTTGCAGCTCACCTGTACCGCTCCCTGCATGTGGAGGAGGGGGAGGTGGCGGCGGTGGGGGAGGAGGCGTGGCTTTAGGTGTCTGAGAAGGTGAGTCTTCAAGGCTATGAAGAGAACAACAGAGAGAACAGACCAGTCAGTCCAGACATAACATGACAGGAAGAAGCTGCTCTGTCGGATGTCTCAAAACCAGCTCATTGAATAAAGTTTTTTTAAACCTGGCTCTCAAGATTTCGTTGATCTTCTGCTCCAGCTCGTTGCATCTGCTGCGCTCCCTCTCCAGCTCCTGCTTCAGTGAATCCACGTTGGACTCCTCTTTAAGTTTCCTCAGCTCCTCCTCTGAAATAGACGGATGGTCAAATGATTCTTTAAATAACGTAACAGAGTCCTCTGAGCAGACTGCTTTCAGCGTCGGTGAGGCAAAAATAAAGCAGAGAAATGCTTTTTCAGAGAGCTCAGATGGCATTCTTCCCCTCTACCTGGTGATGTCTACCTTTGGCTTCCTTAAGGGGTATTTTCTCATTTGATTTCCATCTAAGGATTCAGAGTTACATTTTAGGCACTGCTGCAAAGTTTGTCCACAAGCCAAGAGCATTAAAGCATCAATTCACATTTTCCTTTAATAGTCCCATTCCCATTTGTAACATTAAACAGTTTTTGGTTGCATTGATGGTTCATGTCCATACTGGTTGTGTGAGAAATATTCTAACATGGTTCCAACACAGGTGATGGGGGACAAAATCCGCTTTTTCTTTAAATATACATTCTGAACTTCAGCTGAAGAAGACACTCTTTAAAGTAGATATCTTCCAAACTTATGGTATTTTCCATATGAAATGTTTCCCCAGACAGCATTTCCTTGCTGAGCTGCAGGGGAGAAGTTTACACAAAGATCATTTTGTTCTAAAAGCTTTTTAACCTGACCTGATTTGACTAACTCAGACTGCTGAAGTTTAATATTAACTTCTAATGGCCTGGCGATCATTATCTGGCAACCACATAAACCACAGCGAGGGAAACGATACAGGAGCTGATTTTACTGCTAGGCGAGTTTGGTGAATTACATACATCTTTACCGGCAGTGAACAAACATATCAAGAAAGAAAAATATGGCCTGATTATCAGGTTAATAAACAACATTTATGATATTCAGAATCAGAATTAAAAGCAGATTTATTGCCAAGTAGTTTTTACACATACAAGGACTTTGCTTTGGTGACTAGGTGCCAGACATAAATATAAAATATAGATTAACAAGATCTACAAGTTTGTGTTGTATAAACATTATCTGGGGGCCTGACAGTCAGAGATAGTGGGGGTCGGGGGACTTGGTGATGAGGCCAGCAGCAGATGGGAAGAAACTGTATATAGAGAGAGAGAATTTTTTTATATATCGCTGTCGTCAAAGCCACCAAACTCCACTGATAAAAACAGTAATTTAACCTCAAAGAACACGGGAGCTTCAGGTGTACCGCTGCAGTGGTCGGTTAGTTTATATGTGTTATTGTGTGCCGTTTTAAAGGGTTAACAAAACACAACAGTCACACAATAAAACAAACAAGACCAGACAGGTAAAGTTCCTATTTTAGTCAAGGGAGTCTGGTGGCTTTGATGAGAGCAATTTAGCGACTGTTACAGGTTAAACAAAAAAGGATCTTAGTATTTAAAAAAGGTCTATCTCTGTAGGGACATTTATAATAACAATGGGAGCCTGTCAGTGGCAAAAACTAGCATTGGACGTACTTTGACGTGGAGCAATGAACCGCATGGATGACGATGCAGCCCTGTGTCGCTGCTGCCAACTGCAGCACGCTCGCTCAATACTGGACCAATTTAAAAAAATGTTTTCCCCCATTAGCCACATACACACAAGCTAAAGAATACCCTAAAAGTTACCCTCTAATAGTGTTTTCAGCTGCAATAATTCTAAGCTGCAACCTGCTCTATTTAGCTGTGTGATGAGATTATAGTAGGTGGACAGCAGCAGCCTGTAGCGCATGAGAGTCTCCCAGAGCATGGGAGGCAGCCGGAGGCGCTATAGCTGCACTCTGCGGCTGCCCACTCAAAATACTGAACATCAACTTCTCTGGATGGCAGATGCAGCGGCCAATGGTGTGAAAAAGCACCTTTAGGGTACAATTTCTTTTTACCCTTCTCTGGATTCGCATTGGGAAGGGATCTCTTTATGAACAGTATTGGGGGGGGGGGGGCACAAACAGATGTTGACATGTGAATTTATTGTTTTAAGATAGATAATGAATGTGAACCTTTCCTGTAATGGCTGCAGAGCTCATACATTTAAAATGCAGTCTCTAATCAGGGGCGGATTAAGTTTTAATTAATGACCATCATCCTCTTCTCACAGTGAATCCACAGATTCATTTTAGTGTCATCACTTATACAGAACTCAGCTGCCTGTTTTATAACGTCAGATACAGCAGTGAATTAGCAGAGCATGACAAGAAATGAGGTTGTGGCTGTGGTTTCATTCCTATAAATTCTATTAACACTTAATGAGAGGAAAAATAAAGTCCTAATTCACCACTGTGCGTGTGTGTGTGTGTAAGATGAGGTCAGCAGGGTTATTAATAGCCGTGTGTGTGTTACATAAAGCAGACCAGGAGATATTGACGGATTACCCAGCATGCTGTTGTGCCTTGGGATGTTTTACTCCAAATTACCAAGCCACAATGACCCAACAGCCAATTTAAAAAGGGACACAGTGTCTTTTATCTTGTATTTTATTTGTCTTCAGGTCATTTTGTTTAGTTAAAGATTTATGAAACCAATGAAACCCAGTTTATGTCAGAATACTCACGTAAGAAGTGTTTCTCCAACAAGGCAATTTCTAGATGACCTTTGACCTCGTTGAGATCTGTCCTGGGTTCCTCTTGGAGAGCTGCAGAAAATGATCCTGGACTGGCCTGAGAGACAAACACACAAACAGTTAAATTAAAAACATAATACAATCAACTATTAACCTTTAAAGAACCTGTTAAAATTATAAATCTCAACAGTAGGCGATGGACCTCATACACAAACACTTCTTTTCTCCAAAATTTGTTCAGAAGATTTTGAGATTGTCTGTGGGAATTTTTGCATTCATCCAAAAGAGCATTGTGAGGTCAGACACTGATGTTGCATATGACCCCGGCTCGTGTTGGATAGGCCTGAGGTCAGGGCTCTGAGCGGGCCAGTCAAGCTCTTCCACACCAAACTGGGAAAACCATTTCTTTATGGAGCTGGCTTTGTGCACGGGGGCATTGTTATATTGATAGAGGAAAAGGCCAAACACAAACTATTAGAAGAACTGTTGTCTAAAATTTGTTTGTTGTAGCATCAAGATTCCTCTTAAGAAAGACCACGTTGAGTGACTGAATATTTTACATCCGGTATTTTCTAAACCTCAGTTGTATCTGATTTGCTCTTGTCTGGCCTAGATCTCTCCGGAAAACCAAATTTGGGTGAATGAGGCCCAATATCACACAAAAATATAGAAGACAATAGAAACAATATAGAAACATTTTCACGAGTCACTTTGAAGGTGGCTTCGTCTCTTTATCGGTTTATATAACAACAACAGCTTCATCACACGGTCACAGAGATCTGTTCAAAACAGAGTCCTGCAGCAACATGAACCAGAAGGTGGGTAGCAAACCTGTTTGACCCAATAATTAATAACAAAAAGAAAAAAGGTGAAAACCTGAAAATATGTGTTGAAATCCTACCAAACAGGTGTGTCTGCGTACCTGAGCCTCACTCTGCTGATCGCCCTCCGCCTCCCTCGGCTCCTCCGCCTCTCTGGCAGAGACGCGAGGTTTAATCACGATCTCCTCAGTGCATTCTGTGTCAGACGTGTAGGGCGACTCGGCCAGATCCAGCTCGTTCTGTCTCTGGCCCCGGAACCGGATCCTGTCCAGATGCTTCCGCATGGTGGGCGCCGTGGAGCCCGTCTCTATCTGAACATGACTGACAACGGTGCTGCAGAGACTGGAAGACAATAGGAACGCTGAGAAGTTATCCACAAAACATTCAATAATAACCCGTTTTCAGTAAATTGATAACCGATGTGTGTTTCCACGGTGAGCGTCAGTCAGGTTTTAAGCCATGCTAGCAGCACGGCTCTATGGGTGGGAAGTATTTCAATGACTGACATAAACATTTGTTCAGATATTCCCAGATGATTGGTGATCCCCCGATGTTTCCTCTAGCGCTACCAGCAGGTCAAGCGTGTCACTTATCCTGCAAAATAACAACTACTGGATGGACTGGGACACATTTTGTTTCAGACAATCATGGTTCCCAGACAACACATAAAAACGACTGTTGACCTCCTGAACTTTTTTCTAGTGCAACCACAAGGTTACCATTTTGGGTTCTTGACAACTACTGCATGAATTGTTAAATGTATACCTAAAAATATCTCATTTAAATATAATAGCTGCAAAAAGTAATAACAACGACAATGCTAACTTGATGTTTAAAGTGCTCAATGTTCTATGGGGGTAAAACTATGTCAATATCATTGTAAATGCACAGACTATGAGTCACAAATATAGGCTATACTACACATAATGTTCCATTTGTTGCTATTTTACCACTACTACACTATTTTAGGTCACTGTGTCTCATTTTTATCGTTTTTCCGTTGTATATAATGTGTTTCTATTTATATTTGCTTCTATTTTCCCTTCTATTTTTTGCCGCTATATTAAACATTGTTTTGAGCACAATGACAACATCTAATCTTATTATTACAATTTGTAAACAGAAAACAGTATCTATCTATAAATATTTTCAAAATGTTATTATTATTATTATTATTATTATTATTATTATTATTATTATTATTATTATACATATTTTCCAGACTTTACAGGCTGTGTATGAACACTGCATGTTAGTACAAATGTGATATAATGTGATATTTAGGTGAGCTGTACATGTGCTTGGGTGGGTTTTGTTACCTTTAGACGGCGCCAGGCTAGCTGTTTCCCCCTGTTTCCATTCTTACTGCTAAGTTACAGCTAAATGAATAAATGTAAAATGTAAATGTTACGCTAACTGGCTTCAACACAGCCCTCAGTTATAGCTCAGCTGGCTCGGATCTTGAGTTTGGAAAAAAAAGACTGAAGCCGCTGGATCACCGAGCTGTCTGACTGGTCTGACTGCTTCCATAATGTTCTGTCTGATTCTGTGCTCTGTGATTCTAGCACTGTTTGAACATGTAGGACTGACTGCTTACTGACTGATATCGTTTGATCACACGCTATCTGCTGACTGACTGCAGGAGAGACAGACTGCTCTGACTGTCTTGTCCTTCAACGCTGTCTGTAGAGGTGAGACGGACAGATTGACAGTTAATGACTGAACAAAATGGTGATTGATTTTTAACTTACTGACAGAGACTTCCAGACTCACTGCTGATTGACTCTCTTCTCACTGAGCCACTGACTTTTATCTTTAAGTGGCTGACAGTTTACTGAACAAAAAACTGGCTGATATTTTACATGCACTGGTCAGTTTTTGAGATTTTGGGCTAATTTGCTTCCGTAACATGTCTTCTTTTAGACTAGTGGAAAGAAAATACCCAATATATAACATGTATGTGTTTATTTTACTATAATGTGTATTTGCATCTGTAGATTTTCACCAAAAGTTAGCATTTAATGATGTCTCACTAGCATATTTAAACATAAAATGTCGTGTTGATATCTATTATTTAAATGTTTACCCTATTCACCTGTAGTGTCTGGTCTCACCTGAGTAAGTATGATCTGAGGCTGTTGGTATCACTGTCTCTTATGCTGCTGTACACAACCTGACCTGGGGACAGCCAATCAGCTGCTGTTTACCTGCGGACCTCAAGGATGGTCTACAGGACCCCGAGCGGCCCGCGGGTCCAGGTTGCACATACCTCAGGGAGCCCGGGGAAAGAGGGTGTGAAGTGCGAAAGGAAGAAAAGAGGGTGCAGAAGAAGAGTTCCTCACCGTGAACCGAAGCTGAAGCAAACTTTCCCTCCTGGTTTGTTTCCTAGCGGTCCACACTCGTCACCAACCCGCTCCAAACCGGGCCAGCCTCCTCTCAGTCCGGCTCCAGATCGGCCCACCCCTCCGCTGTCCCGACAGTTAGTCCAGATGTGGTGGTTTTCAGGTGGTAAAACTGCACCGTGTTTCTCTACCTGCCACCAGAAGCACTGCTGTGGGCGGGGTGACTAGCGGTAGGCAAACAAGGAAGTGACGCTATCGCGTTGCGCTCTTAAAGCGAACGTCAGGAAGGCGGAACCCGAACAGACGGTTCTCTGTTTCTGGAGGAACTTTGAAGTAAGTTAGTTTAAAAGCAGGTTCTGCGGTTGCAATGTTGTGACGGCGAGCAGGTCGGTAGATTCACCTGTTTAGACTCTTTAAAACCTGCAGAGATGGTCTCCACGATCCAGAACACCGACGTGAAGCAGGTAAGACTCACCTGATGCAAGTTATTTAGGAATGTCACATCCCGAAAGACAAGTTAGACCCCCTACCTGCAAAAACACTGCCACGCAGCCCTGACATTAATTAGAAATATCACATTTTATTTTGTGCCATTTGTCAGTTTTCCACCAGATTACATGTTAATAGTATTTTAATGTCACGTTTGTCGTTACTTCTACTACTACTATAATTTTATAATGGAGCATAGCGTAAATCCTGTGTTGCAGATTAAGCTCATATTAATGTATACATGCAGTCCATTATTGCACTACAGTGTGTGACCTCTTGAAGCTTACTAACGCCCCGTCAAAGTGGAAAAAAATGAAAGTGTCAAACGTGTTTTCAAAAGTTATAAAGTTATATATAATATATGAAAAAAATGTCTGTAACATATGCCGAGTTGATGATCGAGGCCTAATCAGGTAAAACACACCGTCAGTCATTTTTTAACTGTGACAAATGTTCACCATTTAGAGACGCAATGCTAAAATTGAACATTTTGAAATTGGGGTTCAGCTAAAATTGGGGCATGGTCTGCGAAGACTCAAGAGAGGCTGGCTGCACAGAACAAGCAAAATTCTTCTGTGAGAAGATGTACAATAGCATGGTGTTTTTACACCAATAAAAAATCTGTGACTTTCACTTATTCTTATTGTATTGTTGGTCTTCTGGTGATTTCATATAGAATCTGTATTTGTTGCCTGTTGGTTCTGATTTACAGGTCAGATAAAGATGCAGGTTCTGTGTCTCCTTTGCAGAAAGATGCTGATCTTGCAGTGGTGGTCGCGGTAACGTCTCGTGCACTGTTTGAATGTGAAGCTGATGATGATGGGGGTGATGACGTGTACGGAGTGGGCGTGGCTTTCCCGCTGCTGCAGGTCAGAATTAAAAACTAAAATACATAAAGTACATTTAAGTCTTAGTTGTGATGTGTCTGGATAAAATGATTACCCATATTAGTTGCATGTACGTGAGCTTACTGATATTCATTCATGCCAAATTGTTTCTATGAACAAGATTTACAACTTCAATAGGAGCCAAGGGCCTTGGAGCTGAGAGCCACAGACAGAGTACAATAAGAAAAAAACATAGAATAACACCAGCTAATCTTAGTTCATATACATGTTTTATTCTTCAGGCGCTTCATAGAGTGAATGAACGTCTGCTGGAGCAAAATCCTGCCGAATCACTGCTGTTTGATGTCGTCCTGATCACCACTGACAGCCAGCAACAGCAGCAGAGCTCTCTCATCATGTCCAGCACCAGACATTACGGTAATCTCACTTTAACCATCAGCAGACAGATTACAGTCAGCAGCTGATCAGGTGTTGGAGTTTGCAGGCTTGTTGATGACTGCATTGACTTCCTGTTATGTCATCGCCGCTCATGGTGATCCAGTGGATAGCACTGTGGCCTCACAGCAAGAAGGTCGCGGGTTCAAACCTCGGTCGTCCCGGCCTTTCTGTGTGAAGTTTGCATATTCTCCCCGTGTCTGCGTGGGTTTCCTCCGGGTGATGGTGTTTCCCACACCATCAAAAACATGTTAGGTACTCCAGTCAGTATCATTGACTAAACACTTATACAGTATATATACATCTGGAGTTGGTCCCCGGGTGCACTGCTCCCTTGAGGGATGTGTTAAATGCAGAGAATGAATTTCAGAACAAGTGTGTGACAATAAAGGTATCTTCTATCTTCTTCTTCTCTTGTTTACAGGCCTCGAAGTCGGCAGGTTCTGTTTTGCCAGCGAGGAGGATTTCATCGAGAGTTTACTGAAAAATAACGTGCAGCTCTTCCTGACAACAGACAGAAACGAGGCGCCGCAGGCATCACAGAATGGTCAGGAATTTTCTTCTTCTTTGTCATTTATTACAGCTAATGTGCGACGGATATGAACCTCCAGGAGTTTTTACTGCTGATCAGTCTCTGTCAGTTGCTGGAATCTGAAAGATGGTTGAAGAGGGAATTGTAAAATAATAAGATTTTGGACCCTTTAAACTTGTGTAGTTTCCTCCTAAAAGTTCATTTTAACAAGTATTGGTAATTGATTGATAGGTGAGTGTGATGTTAGAATAGGTCTCCTTGTCATTGGTCCAGGTGTTCTCTCGGCGCTGCTGGACCAGCAAATAGCTTCCTGTCCGTCAGAGCAGCTCAGAGTCATGTTCTGCGGGGACGCCGTCATCCGGCCCGACTCTGGCCCGAGCCAACAGGCCTCTCAGGTGCTCACAGCAACATCCTGCTGATTCACCCATCTTTACTTTTGTAATTTAGATTTTAATTAACATTCCTCCTCTGCAGAGTTTCTCTGCTCAGCTGGGCGAGATGCGGCGGAGGTTCGGCATGTTGGACACCCCCCTCAGCATCATCCTGGTGACGTCGTGTGGTGGGAGGGAAAGCTGTGGCAGCGCCCTGCGGACGCTGCGGTCCCGCGGCGTGAGCGTAGATGAGGCATACAGCCTGGCCGGGTCTCCGCGGGGCCCCATCCTGTCCCTTCTCCGACCTCACTTCCTGCTCAGTGACAGCTTCATCGGCCTGGAGGAGTGATGACATCATGAAGTGATGTATTGTCACATGACTTCACAAAAAACTTCATTGTCTTTGAAATAAGCTGCCAAATCTTTGGACTGAACTCAAAGTTAAACACCTGTTTAAACTTAATTAAACCATTTCTGACCCGTAAGGCTGCTGAGCAGAGGCTGCTTGTCTTTTTCAGTTTCATCACTTGAATTCATTTCAAAGTTTATGTTGTTGATTTAGAGACTTTCTGTTTCGTTTTCTGTTATATTGTGTTTACTTGCAGATGTCTTTGCTTATTGTGTGTATTTAAGACTGTCCATTGGCTTCTTCTGGTGTTTAACCCCACTGGATGCTTCTCTGCTCAGAACTGATGAAAAGACATTTGTTGTGTTTTAAAACAGACTGAAAACATGTTTGCAGCATCTTTATTTTCTGAAACACTGTATGTTAAACCTGTGAAATGTTACAGAGCCCCAGAACTCCCGAAAGATAATATTTTTGTGCAGAACGTCTGTCCCAATACGCACATGTGGTATTGATATATGGATTTGGAAGATATCCACATATAAAACATTAAAAAGGAAAACACAGTTGTTGTGTTTTTTGTTACTGTGATGTTTAAAGAGGACCAGCAGGTGGCAGCAGAGAACTTCAGTCAGTAAAAAAACTACAGTAGGTGTGTTTAAAACGGTTCATGGTGTCCTTGAGGGGATGCCAGGGATCTTCTGGGAGGTTCCAGGTGTCCTTAATGAGGTATCCCTGTATTCTTGAATGGTACAGAGGTCCTTGAGGCAGTTCCTGGGATCCTTGAGGGGTAAGATAGGTGTTTGAGTAGAGGATCCAGGGGTCATGGAAAAAGGTCACGGTCCTTATCAGACACAACCTACAGTATAGACAACACTAATATACACACTATGAAAAAAAACAATATAGACATATTGACAAATAGTGCAGTGATCAGAGTGCAAAGGATGCAAGAGTAAACTATTATTCACATTATGTACATGTTTAAGGTGGATATGATGTACAGGTACACAGTGTGATGGAGCATAAGGATGCTGGAGAAAATAAGACCTATGCCCTTATGACCTGAGGTAGGTATACTGGTATACAGTATATACAATATGACAGTGTTAACAGCACTAAAAAAGAGAAAAGTGAACAAATAAATAGTAAGTGGTAAACAGTAAACAGGTGGACAGGTGGCTGAATAGAGGCCAAGTTACTGGGTTATTGCACAGGAATTGTTCCTGGCCCGGTGAGTCAGAAATCAGCTGTTCATGGGGTTACAGGGGTCCTTGAGATGGTTCCAGGGGTTGTCCAGGAAGCTGTAGAGTGTCTTGTTCTATAAGAGGTTCCAGCGATCTACAAAGAGTCTCCATGGTCCTTGACGAAGAAGACCAATGTTGGTGAAAGTGATGACCACAAACAAAAGTAATATAGCAAAACTCAATAATGCCCTGTGCTTTTACACACGTTTCTACCAAAATAAAAGTCCACTCAAATCATTTGACTGGACACAGGACGTACTGTGACAGGAAGTATATATAGTATTTACTTCCTGTGTTGGGTGCAGCTGATTTGGCCTCCTGAGATATTTGGCTTATGAATATTCTTTAATTAATCAAAGTCTTTTTGTTTAACTGAGATTTTAAATGTTGTCTATTGTTATGTTTTATTTTTATAGACTGGTACTGCAGGTGTTCACGGCAGTCTCTCTATAGGTCCTAGAGGTTGTACGTAGAATGTATCCAGTGGATCCAATGGGTTGATCAGTTTCAGCCATGAGTGGAGGAGCTGATCTCTGTTGCCACAAATTAAAACATGTTCAGTGACTTAAAATGGGCCACTGGTCTGCTTCTGACCTCATATCATCTAAGTGATCTGGAGTAGTAAACACTTTGTTTTCATTCATAATACAAATTCATCTTTAAAAAGAAATAAAAATGAAAACCTCCAGGAAGCTTTGTTTCTGCTGCTGAAACAGCCGCTTGCAGGAAGTTTCCATTCAAAACTTCATTAATGAACACTACATTTGCCTAACACTTTAGATTTTTTTATTTTTCTTAAAGGTACAATGTGTAAGATCTGGACGTCTGTGTACTATGTTGGAGAGATACTGAAGTTAGCATGCTAACGAGCTAGCCCAGCCCATCCTGTGTCTTAATACCACTTTGTACCTCAAGGGGTGACAGTCCGATAGTATAGCTCAGGCTCCCCCTGTAGTTTGACCTGGCAGATGTGTGCCAGCAGTAATTTCAGTGTTTCACAAGCTCTTTTAGCTTTTTTTTGTCTATTCTTACACCTATTTACCTTATTAAACAGAAAAATACTTAGGCTACTCCTGAATTCTCTCTCTTTCATCAAACTCAGTTGTGGTTAACATGTCAGATTTTTACAGTTAAATGTCACCAGCAGCAAAAAGCAGACACGGGACCATCAAATTGCTTCACAGCTGCTGGAAGGTAAACTCTCGCTCAGTCATCCCTGGAGTTTTGGATGACATGACATGCTTAGCCTTAGACAAGGCCTTAAAATGAAAAACTCAAATTAAATATGACAGCATCACCTTCAGACAAGAGTCAGGTGAGAAGAGAGAGTCCAGGCCCTCATCAGTGTTTGTTGAGAGGCTGCTCAGAATTGGCTAGAGTCAGCGGGTTGAAACCAGAAGAGTTCTCGGACATTCAACACAAAGCCAAACAGAAGAGTTAAAGAGATCATACCACAATATAGAAAAATAAAAGTTTCTCAATGCTGCAGTTTTCTATTATTCTGAATAAGGGAATCAGGGTTCCATTGTCTTCACTTCACTTCACTATTCTCACAAAGAGAACCTTGAAATTAAGTTTTTTTTTAAACTGTCAGCTTTTTTAAAGATGGATATCTGAAGTGTCCTGATTCAGCTTGTCCTCCTCAAAAAAACATCCAAATTGGTCATTTGATATTCACATTATTTCAACTTATATTAACGTTTCCAGTCGCTAGTGGCCTTACGATGGTAGCATTCAGTAGCAAAGACCACACGATTAACAGATACGATTTAATGATTTATTAATGATAGAAACAGCAAGATGTACGAGGCTTGCAGTCGCTGAATAGACACTGAGAGCATTGTGGTGAAGATGCAATAGGGAAATCAGCACCCAGGCATGACAAACTCCCTATAACACTATAGAGATGGAAGAAGGAGATCAGGAGGCAAGACAGAGATAGGGGTGGAGGCGTGGGGGATGCAGAATCCGAGAGTGGGAGGAGATGGGACGTGTGGGTATTTATGGAAATGCAGGCAATGACATGGTTGATGTGTGGTCCCGCTCCTGAAACTCTGCTAATTAGCACCCCAAGGAGGAAATTGGGTGATGTATTATAGAAGGCAAGAAAGTCCACATGTGTATGTGGGTGGGTCAAATCCAAGACTTTCACACAGGAGAGTGATCTTGTGTAAAACCATGTAAATGGTCACGTGACTTCCACATGTTTGGAGTCACGTGACATATGTCACGACTGACATAATGTCTCTTCTCACCTGACTCTTGTCTGAAGGTGATGCTGTCATTTTTAATTTGAGTTTTTCATTTTCAGGCCTTATCTAAGGCTAAGCATGTCATGTCATCCAAACCTCCAGGGATGACTGAGCAATGCTGGACTCACCTCCTGTCTGTCTTCAGAAACATAACACAACTCCATTTATGATTCAGTATAGTTTAGTTTACCTTCCAACAGCTGTGAAGCAATTTGATGGTCCCGTGTCTGCTTTTTTCTGCTGGTGACATTTAACTGTAAAAATCTGACATGTTAACCACAACTGAGTTTGATGAAAGAGAGAATTCAGGAGTAGCCTAAGTATTTTTCTGTTTAATAAGGTAAATAGGTGTAAGAATAGACAAAAAAAAGCTAAAAGAGATGTGAAACACTGAAATTACTGCTCGCACACATCTGCCAGGTCAAACTGCAGGGGGAGCCTGAGCTATACTATCGGACTGTCACCTCTTGAGGTACAAAGTGGTATTAAGAAACAGGATGGGCTGGGCTAGCTCGTTAGCATGCTAACTTCAGTATCTCTCCAACATAGTACACAGACGTCTTCAACATGACGTCAGAACTGTTACTTCTTCACATTCGGTTGATCATGTTTGTTCTGGCCAGATCTTACACATCGTACCTTTAAGAAAAATAATAAAATCTAAAGTGTTCCGCAAATGTAGAGTTCATTAATGAAGTTTTGAATAGAAACTTCCTGCAAGCTTTGCTCCTCTTCCCTTCCAGCCCTTCAAAACCTGAACCAAACCACGATGTTAACCTAAACCCAACCAAGTAGTTTTGTTGCTTAAACCTAACCAAACTGCGACAGTTTCTCAACGTTTACCATGTGATTTATTTCAGATAACATTGTGTGTCATTGACAAAAGACCTATTTTGTCGTTTTGGTTGGAGGACTTGTTGTGAAATAAAGTGGAAACACAAGAACCTCGTACCAAAAGTTCAGCAAAGTTCAAGTTCTGGGAAGAACCATGTTGCAAGTTGGAGAGTTAGTGCAGTGGAGAAGACTTAAAAGTGAACAAAGACGTTGCAGCTGCTTACGTGGCAAAAAGGAAGTAACGTATATCACAAGACTAACAGAAATGACCCTCGCTCCTCTTCTCTGTTCTCTGCTCCTTCTGCTCTAAGCCACAGGCAGGAGAGTCAGGATGGAGGGATGTGATGATGGAGGAGGAAGAGGAGGAGGAGGAGAAGGATGCTGAAGCATCTGTTGGATCCTGAAGCAAACTGGAGGGCAGCAGCAGTGGGAAAATGATAAAACATGTGGCAAAAGATTTGACCCTGTCCTGACACAGAAACATGTCAGAAAAATATTGCATTTATATATATTTGATCCCATTTGAGTCATGAGTCCAAATTTCCCAAACTATTTATTCATTTTAATGCTGAATTTTATTTTCTGCAAATTGTATGTGATAATCTAAATGCTAATTTAACAGTCTTTTTTTCATATTTATAATTAAATTTGACATTCTTGGACTGATAAGATATTTGATCCAGCTGTAAAAATGTCTTCTCAGGTCATTGAAAACTCAAACAGCTATGACCTCCCTTAGTCTCATAGTGTCTTTATGTTTACAAACTGAGAGTTGGAATTTCAACTGGTTTTTAGGCTGCTCTCAGACCAACCAATCAGCTACACATCACTAAAAACTAAAAGTTACCATCAATGTGTGGACATCTATAGTTGATAAGATGTCCTCTGCAACATCTTGTCGTTTTTCATGCTTCTTTTAGGCTATATAAGAGATGGAAATGGGGTTCGAAAAATGTTTAATTACTACTTTTTACTTTAATTATTTGATATTATAAAAATGTTTTTAATCGATTTACTATGTTTTCTTTTTTTCTGATGCAACTTCATAGTGTGCATGTTGTAAAAACAAAAGAAAAAGGAAATTAAGAAAATTATTTCAGATTTCAACTGAAGCAAAAAATGACCTCCATTGATGGATAAAAGCATAAAACACAAGAATTTCCCTTTAAGATGACATGTTTGAATGTGTAAGTATAGATTCTGTATGTTTGAACAGTGACTAATAATGTATAGTTTAACAGGTTATAGAAGATCTCTCCACCAAGACAGGGACAAAATTAAACCACTAGACTGAGAGCAGTTTCACCTGAAAACAGGTGAGGTCTTGTGACTACATCATCTCATTTGATCTCAGCTCATGTGTCCTGAGAGGCAGAATGACCCAGTTCAGATGTTCAGTCTGACCGGCGGCAGTGATTTCTGACTGACTGGATTAAAACAGCAGCTGAGCTCTGACGTCCTGACAAACACTTTGGATCTGAATCATTCATCAATCATCAAACTCGTTCATACCCGTTCATACGTCTAATTAGCATAAAAAACTGTGCGGCAAAGGAGACCAACAGCCTGTCTGCCCGATCAGTTTCCCTCAGGGACTCTGTGTGACCTCCCTCACTCTGAGGATTATTTTTAGCCACTTGTTAGAGAACTGGAGGGCACTTTGTTTTTTTATCTCAAGGAAATACAAAATATGTAATCCTTTACATTGATTACAATTAAAATGTTTAATACTTCTGTTTTTATTGGGCCAACTCCATCTGTTTCTGGAACATTACTGTGGCAACCAAACCATTTGGAACAGCAATAACCAAGACCCTTAAAAACTCATTTATTTAAAAAGCGATTAAGAAGTTAAGTATGCTAAAATTTAAGGGGTTCAAGTTATAGGACGTCATATTAATTAATGTAGGTTAATAGATGCAGAACTAAACCTCTTAAAAACACCTTAATTGCCAGAGCCCTCAATCATCATATTAAATCAGTTTCAAGGGGTATATGATGCTTTCCTCTTAATTAACATATTCGTCTTCTGCTGCCAACATGAGGCTTTGTTTTCTGTTTTTTACACTCTAAATGCAGCAACACCAGCTCAGTCCATTAATTGATGGATCAACTGTGTCTATTGAGTGTTTAAATTGATTATATGCTTGGGGTTAAAAGTTTTTTTTCAAGGGTAAACCTCTTAAAATGAACCACAAAGCATGAAATTATAATTCAAAGTAAAAATGAAGGTAACCCTGCTTAACAACCACCATAATCATGTATCAACACCTCAACAACCATTTAACAACCACCATAACCATGTATCAACACCTCAACAACCACTTAACAACCACCATAACCATGTATCAACACCTCAACAC
>JAPMOB010227970.1:0-10735 GCA_029875015.1 Lepomis gibbosus
TTAGAGGGCCTGTTCAGCGCTGTTTCTCTGTCTTCTTTCCCTTCTTACTCCGTTACCAGGATCCCACACTCACAGAACAGAGCTAGGATGGACTTCAGTACTTGTACTCACATGTGCTGTAGTTTACATTTACTCATCTGGCGACTTACATTTGAGGAACAACATACAATCATTAACAGAGCATAAAATACAGCACAAGATCTACAATTGACAATACACATCACTAAAAGCAGCGGTAAATGCTAGTAAGCGCTAATGGCACATATCGCATCAATGGGGGTGAATACCTAGGGAAAGAAGTTAGAGTTATCAAAAAGTGCAATCAATACAAGGTAACTGTAAGGAGATAGTGAAGAAGAGCACAGGAAGTGCATGTTAGATGTTAAGAGTTAGAGGTGTTATAAGAGGAAGTGTTCTTGGAAGAGATGAGTTTTCAAGAGCTTCGTGAAGTTAGAGAGGGACGACCCTGCTCTGATGTAAATGTAAATAATCCGCACTTGTCTAACGCCTTTCTAGTCTTTTCGACCACTCAAAGCGCTTTTACACTACTTCTGCATTCACCTTTCACACACACATTCACACACTGAGCCTAAGTGCTCAAATAGAAACTAACATTCATACACTGGCGGAACAGCCGCCAGGGGCAATTCGGGGTTCAGTGTCTTGCCCAAGGACACTTCGACACGCAGCCTGGGGGAGTAGGGGATTGAACCACCAACGTTCCGATTAACGGCCAACCCGCTCTACCTCCTGAGCCACAGCCGCCCCATATAGATTTTTTTTTTATTCTAGTGCTTCATCATTTCAGTGTCATTATTGTGTCTCAGTGGGGGATTGAACCTGGGTCTCTCAAACCAAAGGCAGACATCTTATCCATTGCGCCATCACCACCCCCAATCGAACCCTCACCCTGATGGCGTGTGGTAGCTCGTTCCACCATCGTGGTGTCACAGATGAGAACAGCCGGGACTTGGATCGCCATGTGTGAAGGGATGGCAGAGCCAGGCGGCGTTCGTTGGAGGAGCGTAGCGGCCGAGAAGGAACGTAAACTTGCATTATGGAGTTTAGGTAGATGGTGCCGACCCAGTTGTCACTCTGTATGCAAGCATTAGTGACTAGAACCTGATTCTGGAGGCCACGGGGAGCCAGTGGAGGTCTAAGTGAAGGAAGGCCTAGTGGTAAACCGGTGTTCGTTTCCTATGTGAAAGAAAAACTCAGTATTGATAGTGTCTTACTTTTAGTGCCTAAAACTAACCAAACTGCCCCAAAGCTAGTCCCATACTAAAGGGATACCCAGTAAGTTAAAAACCAAGACCGGGCGTCCGTATATGACGAGTCGGCTCCTTGTTTGTATCACTTCCTCCTACTGTATCTATTTGTACAGTAGGAGGAAGTGGAGACGCATGTATGAGCTTTAATGTAAAGTCCAGATTTGTATATAGGCAAAAACAGTCGCACGTTTAGTGAGCCAGAGCAGAAATCTAAGCAGTGAGGGCAACAGTAAAGACACATCATTAGTGCTGTGAAGGAGTGTGAAGTGGCCCGCTGAAAATATGTGTGTTCAGCAAAATGTCCATATGTAAGTAAGGGAAGCACACACACCCATGCAATGAGAGTATGAGGGGGAAAAAATTCAGAGCGTGAGACCCCTGAAGTGAATCAAAAGCTGTAGAGTGAACGAACGCCTGTGACAGGAGGATCGGCGCTAATGGTTTTAATAGTTCAATATCACCCCATTAAGAGACACACGCACACACACACACACACTCGTTCACATCTGACAGGGACAGACTTTTCAAGGTTGAGCTGCAAGCTGTTTCTCCCTCTGCATTTTCCCCCCCTCTCTCTTCCACTCAGATGTCTTTTCCACTAGGTCAGCATTAAAATCAGGTCTTAAGGAAAATGACATTAGCGATGATAAATGAGATACATGTTTCATTAATCACCCAGCTGAGAGGTGTTGCAGAGGGAGGGAGACGAAGCGGCGAGAGGGAGACGGAGCGTTCTCGTGCTCCTTTGGCCTCTCTTTGTTTGTGGAGGCGAGCGACGGGCTGATTTACGCGCGTCGGACGTAAAACGATCATTTCAAAAAAACCTGCAAAGTGACAAAGTGGAGTCTCTGCAGAGCTTCGGGGAATAATAACATTCAATCATAAATTCCATTTTGTCGTTGGTTGCAAAGGCCTTGCAGTAATTATGTGAGTTGAATGCGCTCAATGTGGACAAGATGAGCCAATTAGCGAGCCGGGAAGTCCTTTCAGCGGCAAACAGCTCCGTTTACTTGTCTCGGCTGTTTGAACCCTGCCATGTTTGCGGCGTGACGAGAGAGAAAACCCCGCCGCCGGGTGTCTTTGATGGAAAGAGAACGTGCTGTGTTTCGCTTTGATCTCACAGAACCTTCACAAAAAAAGTGTGAACAGTAAGAGCTTTATGTCGTTATGACGACAATTACGGCAAGTAGAATGTCTTGTATATGTCGACGTCAAAAGGTTGTTCAGGTATTTACGACAAGAATTTAAAACACTTCTTGTGATTAAAATGGTTTCATTCACTTGTTCCAGTTTAAGGCGAAGAATCTGTCTAATCTGACTGTTCACTGTGACACATTTTAAAGTTTATTCCAGACAAAGACTTCAGGGTAAAGAAATACAGAGCATTTATTTAGCAGTGTGTGTTGCTGTTCCACTATCCAGTATCCACTAGGCTGGAAAAATAGACAGGATTATAATCTGTATCCCTACAGCGCTTATCAGTTTATAAAATGTCTGAATGTTATCAACTGCATCTGTAATATATTTGCTAGAATATTTCTTCGTCCTTAAGTTTCGGGTCTTAGTGCCGGTCTGATTCCTCCAAAATCCCAATGTGAAATGAGAAATTTTTTTTTTTTTTTTTTTTTTTACAGGAGAGACCCAGCTATGGTTTAGCATTTCAGCTGTTTTTATTTTTTCTTTTGGCTCTATGGATGTCGGTGTCAGCCTGTGGTTTGCTTCACCATGTTTGTCCAGACTGTTATCTTGACAACTATTGAATGAATTGCCATAAAATTGTATGTAGACACTGATGCTCTCCATAGGATGAATGCAAACGACTTTTATGAGTTTACATTTGGGTGTTTTTAGAGACCTATAACAACTACCTTTGGATTGATTGTCATGAAATTTAGTTCAGACATTCATGAGGTGATCTTCTCACTTTTCCTCTAGAACCAACAGCAGCATGTCAGTTTCTCCAGTACTTTGGTTTGACATTCCCATCAGCCTCAGCTGAACTTTGTATTGTGCTAATTGCCACGTGATCGCATGAAAATATGCTAAACTGAGGTGTTACATGGTAAACATACCCCTGCTAAACATCAGCATGTTAGCATTTAGCTTAGGGCTGAACGATTAATTGCATTTGCGATATTATCACGATGTCCTAAAACGAGATTTTCTAATCGCAAAGGCTGCGATTATGCTCTGGTCACATGACACCCAACAGTAAAGCAGTCTGCAGACGAAGCATCAACTTCGCATGTTAAGCTGTACTTTGACTTGTATTTGTACAACGGCCTTACACTTGACAGAAGCTCACACAACAGAAACCTTAGTGCCACACAGGGAATGAAAGTAGCAGCCGCCACCCGCGGGTAACTTGGTGTTGGTGGGTGAAATCGTCGGGCCATCCGTCACTTTGACGGACAGGAAAAATGCACAACAGAAACACACGTGTAGTAAGGTGAGCATATGGTGGTGATCAGCCCCTGCGTCACACACACAGCCACCAGTTAGCTCAGGAAACATCTGTTAAA
Source organism: Lepomis gibbosus (assembly GCA_029875015.1). Taxonomy (NCBI): domain Eukaryota; kingdom Metazoa; phylum Chordata; class Actinopteri; order Centrarchiformes; family Centrarchidae; genus Lepomis; species Lepomis gibbosus. The sequence continues at coordinate 3,794 of JAPMOB010227970.1, forward strand.
CGCCGTTTCAAACCAAACTCACAAGTCCAAAAGAGGAGCAGTCTGTCCTGAGTTACAGCCTGGTTACAGCCGGTGCCGGTTGATATTTCTTCTCCACCATAGCTTATAATAATAATTCATGCATGACCTAATTTCATCATAACACAGGCCTGACCCACAAGAAAGAACAGTGTATGTTTAATCTGTCTAATATTGTGTTGGTCTTACTATACATCTATACATATACATACATTTACTTCTTGTCCATTTTGAATAACACAGATAAAGAGCTTAAAAACTAATCGCAATATTGGTTAAAAAAATCACAATAAGATTATTTTCCAGAATAATCCAAAGTACAGCCTCGCAGTGCCACTAGCCTAGCTGTAGACTTGTTTTCTACTTGCAACCAGGGCTCTCAAATCTCACGCATTCACCATGAGAGACACCCGTGTGATGACAGAGATCATCAGGTCTCCTCGAAGTTGTCCCGCTATATTCAATTAATGGATGATTATTTTTGTGCCGATATCATAGCTCTCTTTGTAGCCTGATAAAATCCAAGAGCTGATCAGAAATTAAAATGTGTTGTTTCCAGGTAAATTACAGCTTCAAGCACGTTTGTTACCAGGCAACATTCATGCGTGTGCACACACGGAGTTGGAATTTGGAAGCGGTAACTGTAGTTTGTTGTTTTTTCAGCATTTTAAATTTTACGATTCCTGAACAAATCTCTTCCCTTTGATCAAAGATAGTGAGAGCGGCTGATGTTGGGGTGCGTAGCCAAATTATTATTTGGCGGCTGTGGCTCAGGAGGTAGAGCGGGTTGGCCGTTAATCGGAACGTCGGCGGTTCAATCCCCGGCTCCCCCAGGCTGCATGTCGAAGTGTCCTTGTGCAAGACACTGAACCCCAAATTGCCCCTGGCGGCTGTTCCGCCTGTGTGTGAATGTTAGTTCCATTTGAGCACTTAGGCTCAGTGAGTGAATTTGTGTGTGAATGGTGAATGCAGAAGTAGTGTAAAAGCGCTTTGAGTAGTCTAGAAAGACTAGAAAGGCGCTATACAAGTACGGAGCATTTACATTATTGAAAATATAGTCAAAAACTCTCCGACCTCTTTGCAACCAGAAGCTTTGGCTTTTTTAGCCTGTGGTGAGCAAAGTAACTGAGGCCTAGTCAAATCCTTTAAAAAAATAAAACTACCAATACCTCACTGTAAAAATACTTTGCAAGTACTGCATTGAAAAAGTGAAAAAAAAGTTAGTAGGCTATAAGCAGGAGAAAGTAGAAGCAGCCTATTAAAAATCTAAATTAGCCTATAAGCAGAAAGAAAAATGTCCCATACAGACTGTAACTATTATATTATATCATTAGATTATTGTTCCTCATGCATTAATGTGTTAGTTGAGGCTGAACTATTTTGTATCAGACTGCAATTAATTATTTTTATTATGTATTAATCAAACAATTTATCCCTTTGAGATGTGGTGAAGTAGCATAAGAAGAAAATACTCAAGTTCAGTACAAATACCTCTAATGTGTACTTGTTACTGTCCACCACTGGGCCTAGCTTTGGCTACCTGAAACTAAGGAAAGGACTAGAGATATTTTTCTATATTTTTAGCTCCGGATAGAAAGCTATCATCCATCAAGACGGTGAATATGGGCGGCCTTGAGCCACAGTGCTTCAAGTGGGAGCGCCCTACCCCTGTCATCCAGATACAGATGTGTCTAGATATCAGCAACCTATTTGCATGGGTTGATGTGGTAACAACAGAGCAGCTACATAGGCTCTGCTGGTGAGGCGGCATTCTATTGTGTAAGCATGAGAAATGGTCATCCATCATCTCGCCATCAAGCGAATTACGTGACGGAGAAGTACTGCAACGCTACTTGACAGCTCGTAGCATGGGGTCTTCTCAGCTGCTCTTGTGCCCTTCCGCCTCTCTGGATTTGATGTTGTGTGTCACTCGCAGCGTGACATCCGATTTGACTTCCGAGTTTGTCGAAATCCAAGTGGAATTGGATTACAAACCACCAAAATCTCATGTCACATGTTTTTTTTGTGTCCAGACTTTCTAAGATCAATCTGAATATGCCAAAAATTGGATTGGGGCTGGCAGTCTGAACAAGGCCTAAATGCTCGTTTCCACAGATACACCTCTGAGATTGGACTTGGACTTGATCTTTAATATAAGCCATGTTAGAAGTAATCAGTCAAACAAACCAGCTGACAACCGAAACTAAACAATGATCCAAAATAAAAAGCTACGTAGAAATTCATAGTGTTTCAGATTAAACAATTTCATATTAAACAGTCTTTTTATTCAATTTCATTGTTAGAAAAAAAAGAAAAAGATTTATGCAGATCTGAGTGCCTTCTCTGACGCTTCCTGCAGGAGTCCAGCTCTTCTTCTGAGCTTGTCGAGGACGCAATTAAGATTACCATTTAGATATGACACATGGTGGGATCACGCCTCCCTGAGCTCAGGACGGACACCACTTAACTGCTCACATTCTCACAAGCCTTTGTTCTTATTGTCTCCCGTACAGTCACACACAGCAGCTAATATGACAGGTGCAACTGCTGTTCACCTCCATGAAAAATTAGCTTTCCTGCTTAGTCTGTTTTTCTTTCTTTCTTTTTGTCTCCATTTCTTTAATTTCTGTCATTTTTGTTTCTTATTTATATCTTTCCTTTTTTGGATCTTTTCATTGTTCTTTCTTTCTATCTTTTAGTCTTTTCCTGTCTTTCTTTCTCTATTTCCTTCTTCCTTCTTTCCTCTTGTGTAAGGACCACATACACAACCGGGGCTATCTTTTCCTCTCTAGAGGAAGTTCTCCGAGGTTTCGCTCAGGTTATCGGACAGAGAGCAGGTGGCTGTAACCTGTCTGAGGTAACCTGTGTCTCGTCACCTTCAGCCTTCTGCACTGAGAGCAAGGTGGGGAGCGAACGCTGGGAGAAGACTGGGAGTAATGGGGAAACTGGGAGGGATAGAGAAGATGAAGCAACAGACAAAGAGAGGAGTAAGAGGTGGGGGAAGAGAGGGAGAGGGAATTAAATTAAAGAGGAGCGATAGCAGCAGCCTCTTAGTCTTATCTTAATTATGAACACGATGACCCAGCTGTGCTGCTCGCTGCGCGGAACCCGTCTTATGGTGACCAGTGACAGACACACATTTGTCCACACAGACCTAATAAACCTGTCTGACTGTCCTAATCAGCTCATTTTCCCCCAGATGGACCGTGCGCAAGTGTGTGTGTGCAAGTGTGAGTGTGTGTGCGCGCGTGTGCACTCGTCACTCCATCCCTTGAGACCAGGTGAGCTGCAAGGATGAGAGATGATGCTTTAATTGCTTTTCTTCCTCTTTCCTCCAGCTCTCCCTCATTCCATCCCTGTCTGTTGTCTCAGCAAGTATTGTAACACACACACACACACACACACACCAGCGCTGATTTCATTCATGCTCTGGTCAATTCTTTTCAAGTTGAACTGTATTAAAACAGTCAGAACCAAAGATCTTTGTGTCTGTGTGTTGTAGAGGTCTATGGTGAGATGGCGTTGAGGATTTGCTGCGTTTCTCTGTTTTATATCTTTGTAAACTAAATCTGTTTTCGTTTTGAACATGTCAGAAAAAAAAAGCTATTTGAAGATATTTTTTGTTGTAATTTTATAAGCTAAATAATTATTCAAGTATTGACAAGAATATTAAATCATAAAAGCAAAATAATCATTCGCTGCAGGCCTTCTCCAATGCATGCACTCGTCATTGCTGAGTGACCTCTTGTTGTGTGAATACTAGATGCACTGTTGTCTCTTAGAAGCAGAAGATGTTTCACGCTGTTGTTAGCATCACTAAACCTCTTAGGGAAGGTCAGTGTGGATGGTTGAGCACACAAAGTCTCTGACTTTGTCATCTCGTCACACTGCCTACGTTGCCTGCTGGCATTGTTAACATTGGTTTCTTTAGATCGTGTCTCTCTCTCCCTGCTGAGTAGATTCAGTTGCTTAAACTACACAAAACCTTAAACTTAGAGGTAGTAGATCAGGAAACCGTCATTTAGAACAAACTGAAAACTTTTCAGAAAGATATTATTTTCAAGTTGTCTGTTCTTCAGCAGCCACATTATGTGTTGTTTACGAAACAATCTAATCAGCTGTGAGCGCTTTTCAACAATTCCATGACACCTGGACTTCTGCTGAGGACTCCAAAACTGTGCAGTGAGATTGTTTCAGCAGCTGCTGTTTCAAAGGTCAAGAATAAACTTTCATTCTCAGCATTTTGTGTGGTGTTGACAAATTCTTCTTGGTTTCTCTACCTGCCGTATTAAAAATGCTTTTTTGCTGGTTTCCCTTCTGCTAACTGTTCAGGAAATAAAGATGTGGCAGTAAGCTGTGTACTGTAATAGATGAGAAAACAAGTGCGTGTAATACTGACTATTGATGAGTTACAAACATCTACAGTATTTAAAGTGCTTTAAAAACACAAATGTTTGTAAAATTAATAAAAACCAAGCAATTCTACAGTCTACAGTGTTGCAGGAGCAGCTGCATCTAATGATCATTAGAGGCTAAATTAAATTCAGGGTTAAGTGAAGGGTTAGCTCTGGACTTAAGCCGCTAATGTTCAGGTTAAAATATGACTCTTAGGAATGAATGCAAGTCAACACAATGTCTCAACATCCTGTAGGACTGCCCCCTAATAGTTGACCAAACCTTTAGTCGATGACGTGAGTCTAAGTTGAAATCAGCCGGTTACACGCAGAACAAAATGCCAACTCAAATTCCAGCTGGACCTTGTCAACGGGACGAGATTGTTGCAGCACAGACCTTTTCTCCTGTAACACGGAAGTCACTCACCAGCATACAGCTGCAAAATGTACTAGCTGGTTGTTGGGGGGAAAAATCGATACAGCGTAGTATTTTTATATTTGCCATGGCAATGTACTGTATCGATACACGGGCACCAAGTATCGATATTTTATTATATAAATTGCAGATGGGAGTTTTAACTTTTTGGTGCTAGAATTCTAAAATATTTTTCTTTAGTCCACTAGAAAACTTAACAGGACCGTATAGAGGACTGAAAAAGTGATACAAACAAACAGAGAATTGTACCTTTTTAGATAAACAGATGTTGACAAAGTTTGACTTTAGGGACCTAATTGGAAGTTGGAAAAAGGTAATAAATCTCAATATATCTCTGCAATATATCTCAATATATATAAAATGGCAATACAATCGAATCACAACATAAATATCGTGAAAATATTGTATTGTGGGGCCTCTGGTGATTCCTACCCCTACTAGCTGCCATTAGCTAGTTATTGGTCCAGTTAATGTAGTCCATTATCCATCATGTTGATGAGTCTGCGAGTGTTTGTTCTTGTAAAACTGGAAGTTATTTATTCCCGTGTTCTGAACAACAAGACGTGTGTGATGTAATTGGAATAAATGAACAAAATGTTCAGTCTCCATGTTGGTTCTTCTGACACTTCTGACTCGTTACTGCTTTGTAATGACACGTGTGTGAGCTTGTGACATTAATATTTTAAAGGCTCATTATTGCAGTTTTGATTTTCCGTGTAACGTATCGCAGTGTTGTCATTTAAGTCATTCATCCTCAGCCCCAGAACTCAAACCATTTTCTGATGCCCCAAAAAATATATATTTAGATAATTAAATTAATATGATAAATATGAGTCGGTCAAATAACTTGAACTAACAGCTACTAGTCGACTAAGGAAATCTTCAGTTAGGGGCAGCCCTGGCATTTAGATGTTGACCTTTTCTATAGGTGCAGTACAATCAAAATGATGGGAGGCTGTTCTGTTGTGAGACATTTAGATTTTTTGTAAACAAGTTTAAAGTTCATATTCAGCTGTTTGATAAATAATCCCGGATTATGGCAAAACCTACATAGAGGATTAATTTGGCATTGTGTGCTGTGTAGTGTGAAGTTCACTATCTCCCCTTTGAATGGACTATGAGCCAAGAAAGCCAGGATAAAGGTCTGGCGTTATCCCTTTATGAGAAGTGTGAATGTCATCGGCTGCATCTGAAATGTGTTTCCAGAGAATCCTTTCATTTTTACGGTCTCTGCCTCCCAAATCACTTCTAAACGGCTCCATCGTTAAGCCGACATATTGCTGCCATTCCCAGCCAGAGTCATTTTAATTAGCTAATGAGAGCCGGGAGGGAGGGACGCCCTGCGCTCCTCTGATCCTCAAGGTTAGCGCTGGATGGAGGGAGAGGTGGCACTTGGTCTAATCTACACCAAAGAAGTAATTTCAATCAGTAGCCACTACAGGAGAGAAATTAGCCAGCGAGCTGACGTGGTGAGAGAATGGACTTGAGAGTGAGTGAGACGAAAGGTTCATTATCTCAGTGGGGAAAACAGAGCCTGTTCTGAGAATTAAATCCAAAGGTCTGAAAAGTCATCAATGTTTACAGTTAAAAACTGTTAAATATTCTCATTTTTTGTTGACTTTTTTCATTATATAAAGACAGAAAAGATCTTTCATGAGATTTAGGAAATGCTTCTTTAGTCTCTAAACTAATAATCTGAGGTAGGTGCTCCGTCAGCCAGCTGAGGTCCAACATAAGATGTGTGTCCATGTTTGTAGATGTAGGAGTGAAAGTGGAGAGTCTGTGGCTCTTTTAGTGTCTGGCTGTCGGACAGTGTCAACATGACAGTGTGTAAAATAACATTATTAGAAAACAAATTTTTGGACTTTCTTTGGGTATGAATTTTCAGCCAACTTACGGGAGTTACGGGTCTGGATTGTCCTAATAATTCTCCTTAAAAATACAAATTTTACAAACTATAGCAGCTGTATAACCCAGAGATGCAGAGACGTCTTTGAGCTAGAGTCCAAGTCAAGTCTCTGAGCAAGAGTCCAAGTCAAGTCTCAAGTCTCTGAGCTAGAGTCCAAGTCAAGTCTCAAGTCTCTGAGCTAGAGT